>SJYX01004956.1:401320-460774 GCA_006410675.1 Oreotragus oreotragus
GGGAGTTCCTCTTTCAGTATCCTATCATTTTGCCTTTTCGTACTGTTCATGGGGTTCTCAAGGCAAGAATACTGAAGTGGTTTGCCATTCCCTTCTCCAGTGGACCACATTCTGTCAGACCTCTCCACCATGACCTGCCTGTCTTGGGTTGCCCTGCGGGCATGGCCCAGTTTCATTGAGTTAGACAAGGCTGTGGTCCTAGTGTGATTAGATTGACTAGTTTTCTGTACGTATGGTTTCAGTGTGTCTCCCCTCTGATCCCCTCTTGCAACACCTACCATCTTACTTGGGTTTCTCTTACCTTGGGCATGGGGTATTTCTTCACGGCTGCAAAGCACGGCTGCTCCTTACCTTGGGTGAGGGGTATCTCCTCACCGCCACCCTTCCTGACCTTCAACGTGGGATGATGCCTCTTGGCCCTTCTGTGCCCACGCAGCCACCGCTCCCTGGACGTGGGGTTGCTCCTCCTGGCCGCCACCTCTGGCCTGGGTGTGGGGTGGCTCCTCCTGGCCGCCGACCCCGGCCTTGGGCACGGGGTGGCTCCTCTCGGCCACCGCCCCTGACCTTGGATGCAGGGTGGCTCCCCTCGGCCACCGTCTCTGGCCTCAGACGCGGGGTGGCTCCTCCCCTGCTCCGTCACAGCCTGGCACTCTTGGCCTCTGCCCCTGACCTCAGATGTGGGGTAACTCCTCTTGGCCACTGCCCTTTGGGCATGGGGTCTTCCTGGCTTCTGCCCCTGACCTCGGACCTGGGGTAGCTCCCCTCGGCCGCACTTAGTGCGCCGGTCGCAGCCGCCTGTGTGAGATGAGTGCAATTGTGTGGTAGTTTGAGCATTCTTTGGCATTGCCTTTCTTTGGGATTGGAATGAAAACTGACCTTTTCCATTCCTGTGGCCACTGCTGAGTTTTCCAAATTTGCTGGCATATTGAGTGCAGCACTTTCACAGCATTATCTTCCAGGATTTGAAATAGCTCAACTGGAATTCCATCACCTCCACTAGCCTTGTTTGTAGTGATGCTTCCTAAGGCCCACTTGACTTTATATTCCAGGATGTCTGGCTCTAGGTGAGTGGTCACACCATTGTGATTATCTGGCCTTGAGAATCCCATAAACCACTTTACTTCTGAAAGTCTAATATATCGGTGATTGGAGTTCTAGAGGGTGAGGAGGGAAGCAATGAATGAAGGAATAATGGCTGTGAATTTTCTAACCCTGCTGAAAGACATCAACCCACAGTTTCAAGAATCTTACCAAACTCCAAACAAAAAATACAAAGAAAAGTAAGTATCAGGACGACCCTGGTGGTCCAGTGGCTAAAACTCCACATTCCCGATGCAGCAGGACTGGATTTGATCCCTGGTCAGGGATAGATCATACATGCAGCTACTAAGACCCAGGACAACCAAATATATAAATAAACATTTAGGAAAAAAGAAAAGTGAGTATCTTTAGGCATATCCCAGTTAAACTGTTGAAAACCAAAGATAAAGAAAATCTTAAAATCAACCAGAGGAAAAAGACACCTTAAATTTAAAAAGTAAGTGACTTTGCAACTGAAACTATGAATACCAACAGACATGGAATGACATCTTTAAAGTGTTGAAATTTGAGGGAGAAATTAGATAATCTGATTACGCTATTCCTTTATTCTTCCTTTATATTTGTTTATTTTTATTTATTTGGCTGCTCTGGCTTTTAGTTGCAGTATGTAGGATCTAATTCCCTGACAAGGGATCGAACCCAAGCCCCCTGCCTTGGGAGCTCGGAGTCTTAGCCACTGGACCACCAGGGAAATCCCCAGTGTTGTTTTTCGATACCTGGAAAAATAATGGTGAATTGTATATTTTAATGAGGTGATACCAGACACTGTTAATAGCTGTGCCTGGAGTTTAGCATGATTTGTCTGTCATTAATAATTACACTGATCCTGGAATAAATCACAGGACTGATATTAAATTAATTCAGTATTTTAAAAACAGCGACCAGAGTTGTCAGCTTTAGCTGTGGTTTCTGTCTAATGGATTTGGAATAGTTTCTTTGGTCCTAGGCGAAAAAGAGAGCCTGCTCTCAGATTATACATTTTTGTTAGATTTGCTCTTGAACCTAAAAGACAGGCGTGGCTGGGAACATTCAAACGTGAATCTGTGTCACAGATGGACTCCAGGACGGTCTGACACATGTGTCTACAGCGTATGAGAACGCTGGCGTCCGCCTATCTCTGGAGATGGGACAGCACCATCTGCACAGTGTTAGAGCTGAACAGTATGGAGCAGAATTCCTCACATTTTAGTATGCATGCGTCTCACCGGGGGAGGAAGGGCTGTTCCCTTGTAGAGGGTGCTCAGGCAGTCTGGGGCGGGGCCCGAGATCCGGCCTTTCCTCCAGGCTCCCAGATGGTGTTGATGGTAAGGGTGTAGAAGACAGCTGTTCTTCTTTCTGCCCACCACGTTCCCTCCCCTCTTCCAGAGAAATGTTCCTTCCTCCATTCCCACCATGAAGTTCAAGGGTGAGCTTCCGTGTTCTTACCTTACTCTGTTTCCCAGGCCATAGTCAGGTTGTTCAGGGACCAATCAGAATCTTCTCTGGCATTTTTAAACTTGGAACCAGAGAGCCAAGATCTCAGATCTTCTCAAAGGAGGTAATTGGTCTAAGAAGCACAGATGAAGGACCAAGGGTTTGTCTTCATGGTTCTCAGGTCTGGGTTCCAATGGTCCCTAATATATGAAAATTGATTTGAAAATCAGCATCATGACCTTTGGGGTTATATTAGCAGCTCTGATGATTGAGTGTATTTGCATAAAATGTTTCAGGCACTTACCATAAGCAAGTCTCTGTTGCTGGGCCCTAAACATAAGAAAATGAATAGCTCACATCCTGGTTGGGGAGACTACCATTTCAGTAGAATTTGGCATGTGCAGTGATAAGGGGCTATGGAAGCCCCTAGAAGCTCCTGATCCACTTGGATCTGTGAATGGCGGTCAGGGTCAGGAAAAGATTTCTAGAAATGTATTTACAAAAGGTGAGTAGGAATTGTTTGAGGAAGCCTATGAAACTATTCCAAGTGGAGAGAACTTGCTGGGCAAAGGCAATAGATGGAATACAACAGTGTGTGAAAAACTATAACCTATTTATGTGGGAGGTGCCTGGCTGAAACTTGGGGCAGTTATGGTGAAGGGCCTCATACATGTGCTGATGTGGTCACGTTTTCCTTAAGTCATATGTATTTCAACAGACAACAACATCAAAACAATAATAAACAATAAAGCTAAATTTCAGATTCTCTTCCAAATCCTTGACTCTGGCAGGTTCCCACTAACAACTGCTCCTCTTTATTTTCCTTTAAACAAACAGGAAATTTGTCTCGGGATCGAAATGAATGTTTAAAAGACAAACCTGATCTGCTTAAAATACCAAAATCTGTTTAAAGAACACAGAGGTTGTGACATTCGTTGACAAAGCCAGGAAGTTCAAAGCCCCGCCGTTGACACAATGTATTGAGTTCTGCTGTCGTTGGCAGCCCAGACTGCGGCAGGTCCTGGTGTTTGTCATTCAGGTCTGCTTGTGCGCGAGGGAGGCATTCCTGAGACCACAGGACTCTTTCTTCTTGGGGGAAACATTTGTATTTTTTAAAATGCTGTCCAAGCACAGGAACAATAATTGGCAGTACTGGCTGCTACTCCCATCTCTTGAATGGCAAGTCCCAAGGGTAACTTGGCGTCTTTCGCAGGAGCAGATTTTAGCCATTTTAAAGGTTAAAACAAAAAAGTTTATGCTTTTACTGACATCCATCTCCAGAATTTTTTCATCAACCTAGATTGAAACTCTGTACCCATTAAAGGCTAACTTCCCACTCCGGTCCTTCTCAGACTCCGGGAAAATTCATTCTGCTTTCTACCTCTATGAGTTCAGCTGTTCTAAGTACCTCATATAAGTGGAATCATACAGTCCTTATCTGTGTCTAGTTGATTTCGCTGAGCTTAATGTCTTCCAGGTTCACCCATGTTGTAGCATATGTCAAAATTTCCTTTCTCTTTAAGGCTGAAAAACATTCCATTGTACATATATACCAGGTTTAACTTATTCATCCCTCGATGCACACTTGGGTTGCTTCCAGATTTTAGCTGTTGTGAATAGCGCTGCTGCAAACATGGGTTTGCAGATATTTGGGTCCTGGCTTTTAGTGGATTCTTATTTTCAAAAAGGCCATATGGAGCTCCCTTGGGTCCTCTCTGGCTGTGAGAGGGAGTCACAGCCTGAGCTCCACGGCTCCCTGACATGAAGTCGCCAGGCCCTGGAGTCAAGTCACACAGTGTCTCTGGGTCAGTTTCCCTCCCTCTGAGCTTGGGGAGTCGACTGCGCCTCTCAAGTTCTGCCCTCAGGTGTCTGTGCGTGGGACATTCAGTACCCAGACCTGCATGGTCAGCTCTTCCTGGCTTCTGTTTGTTCCTCAGTGGAATTAGAAGTGAAGTGAACTCTTGGCACAAGCAGATTTATCATTCACACTTTCCAGTGTTTTTGAGCAGCCCTGAAGGCCCATGGCATATGGAAAGCTGTCGATTTGCTGAGGCATGAATTTGAAGTTCATACAGGGTGAGGTCGGTGTGTGGATAAGTTGGGCTGGCCACCTGCCCAGTGTCCGCCCCTCAGTGAAGTGTGACCGGCTGCTATTCATCCCTTATACAGTGACTTTTGTGAAGTGGTCGAACTATGGTGACCGTGTGTGTGATACACACACACACACACGGGATAGGGCAGGAGGCGGGGGGGATGAGAAATGCTTTTAAAAAGAGAGCTGATGGTTGGGGCTGGTTATGGAAGTACAAAAAGCAGAGAAGGGATCTCCCTGGCCGTCCAATGGTTAATACTTCACCTTCCAGTGCAGGGGGTAGGGGTTCAGTCCCTGTTTGAGGAGCTGAGATCCCACATACCTTGTGGCCAACAAAATAAAACATAAAAAACAAGCGATATTGTCACAGATTCAATGCATGTGAGCACATTGTTGCTTCAGTAGTATCCAACTCTTTGCAGCCCCATGGACAGTAGCCCGCCCCTCTTGTCCATGGGATTCTCCCGGCAAGAATACTGGAGTGGCTTGCCATGCCCTCCTCAAAGGGATCTTCCTGACCCAGGGATCGAACCCATGTCTCTTACATCTCCTGCATTGACAGGTGGGTTCTTTATCACTAGTGCCACCTGGGAAGCCCGCAGATTCAATAAAGACTTTTAAAAAATGGTTCACATTACAAAAAAAAAAAAAAAGTCTGAAAAACAAAACCAAACCCAGAAAGCAGAGAAGCCTAAGGAACTAAGGGTCCTTCTGGAAATAGATTAAAAAGTGGCCCATCTAACTTCCCAGGAGTGCTATAGAACAAACAAAGTCACTATAAATTCCCTACAGAAATAAGACAGATCTCTTTGTGAGATTTCACTGAGTGTCTCAGCCAGCAGAAAATTTGCTCCACGAGAGGGGAAAATATAGAGATGTTTGGAAGAGGGGCCCAGGAGAAAGGCAGGAGACCATGCAAACGTTTCCAGGAAGCAGCAGATGGAAAGGCACCGGTCTGGCTACAAAACCAACCTTATTTTCAAGTCAGAGCTGGTTTGAAAATTTTCAGAGGTGTTTTTCTTGGCAAAAGGTGCGGTTAATAGGAACAAGCAGGCTAGCTGTCTATTTCACGGCAGACGAGATTCCTTCTGAGCTAAAAGAAACCCGCAGAGGGCTAGAGACGTAAGATCTCGGCTGTGACTGTTGCAGGGCGTGTGGGAGGTGACAGTGCCACAGAGGAGACTGAAGGTCATGTGGAAAAAGCCGCTAGAAGGACTTCCCTGGTGGTCCATTGGCTAAGACTCCAGGCTCCCAAGGCAGGGGGCCCCAGTTCCACCCCTGGTCAGGGAACTAGATCTGACATGCCACAGCTAGGACCTGGCACCATCAAATAAATAAAAATATTTTTTAAAAAAGCCATTAGAGAAGCCAGTCAGAGCAGGCCATGTATGTGTATGTACATCCAGTCATGGTGTGCAAGTGAAATATATACAGTTACATTTGCCAACTTTATTGAGGAATAAAGTTGCCAAAAAAAAGACAAGAGCTGGTAAAAAGGGTAAAGGAGATGAAGATAATGGTGAAGAGTTAAGAAAGGCTTCAGAAATTTCCTGAGTTCTGTTAACGCCAAGCTGCCGTCGCTAACCTCCCTCAGTACTGCTGCTGCTGCTGCTAAGTCACTTCAGTCGTGTCCGACTCTGTGTGACCCCATAGACGGTAGCCCACCAGGCTCCCCCATCCCTGGGATTCTCCAGGCAAGAATACTGGAGTGGGTTGCCATTTCCTTCTCCAATGCACTAAAGAGAAAAGTGAAAGTGAAGTCGCTCAGTCTGTCCGACTGTTAGCGACCCCATGGACTGCAGCCCACCTACTCCGTCCATTGGATTTTCCAGGCAAGAGTACTGGGATGGGGTGCCATTGCCTTCCCCGTCCCTCAGTACAACAGAGGCTTTTTCAGCAATCCCAAGAAATAAATCTCGGTTGGCACTCTCCCAGGAAATGTGCAGGAAGTTGCAAAAGTAAAGAGGGATTAATGAGATTAAGATTAGCTTTGGTTGAGACTGAAGAAGGAAAGAGAAAAAAAAGTATGAGAAAATGATAAAGTAAGAATAAAAGGGAATAAAAGTAAGAATAAACGGGAAGATGATAAAAATGGGCACGAATGAGATAGAATAGTATTTCTACAGACTGCTGAATGTTAATGAATGGAAAACCTAGATGAAAAATGTTTTTGAAAAAATGAAAATAACAAACTTGAATCTAGGAGAAAGAGAGGACTTGATTAGGACAGTGGCCATTAAAGGCCACCCAGTTAGGGCTTCCCTGGTGACGCAGATGTAAAGAATCTGCCTGCTATGCAGGAGACCTGGGTTTGGTCCCTTGGTCGGGAAGATCCCCTGGAGAAGGAAATGGCAACCCGCTCCAGTATTATTCCTGGGAAATCCCACAGACAGAGGAGCCTGGTGGGCTACATCCATGGGGTCACAAAGAGTCGCACGCGACTGAGTGACTAACACTTTCACTTTTTACTTTCAACTAGAATCTCCAAGCCCAGGGGCAGTCACAGTGGAGACCCCAGTAAAGACCGTCTTTATCCTTTACAGAAAAAGAAGCAGGGAGGCNAGTCGCACGCGACTGAGTGACTAACACTTTCACTTTTTACTTTCAACTAGAATCTCCAAGCCCAGGGGCAGTCACAGTGGAGACCCCAGTAAAGACCGTCTTTATCCTTTACAGAAAAAGAAGCAGGGAGGCTGATGTATTAACTTATGTGGTTTGTATAACCTTGCTTGCAAAGCTAGACAATCGCATTGCAAGATAACACATTTTAGGCCCACTTCATTTACTACCATAGATGCAGAAGTCCTAAATAAAATGTCAGACAAGAAGAGGGGAGGATGGGGGCAGAAGAGCCACTCTTTGAGATAAGAGCTCTTTAAGGTAAAAGCCAGCAGTCCGTTTTCACTTTGAGAAATAGCTCCTCTCGTCCTTGGCGTTTTGCTTTGCAGCTGTCTCTCTGACTTGGTTGTCACTTCTTTTTTGTTCCTGAAGACACTGCAGGTTCTTTTTTGTTGTCAAGGTTTTTAGGTGCAGATCGATACAGGGAAGCAAATAGAAAGTGACCTTAAATGAATAAACTATTACAAAGGTTCTAAGATCTCACAAGGTTTCTATACTGAGAGTTCCAGGTTTATATTTACAGACGTCTTTTTGAGATGGTAAATGAGTGAAGATGAGACTCATCAAGCATACTGCCTCCTTCTTATTGTTTAAATTGTTTAAAAACATGTCTGGCTGCACTGGGTCTTCTCTGCAGCGTGGTCTTTCTCTAGTCATGGTGCACAGGCTCATTCATTGTGGTTGTACAGGCTTAGTTGCCCCACAACACATGGGACCTTCGTTCCCTGACCAGGTATCGAACCCATGTCCCCTGAATTAGAAGATGGAGTCTTAAACACTGGACCACCATACTCCATACTCCCTCCTTCTGACTATCTGCTTGCTGCGTTGTTCCCATCTTGGGGCCTGAAGAGGCCTCCAAGACAGGACAGGACATCCCTTTGAGTGAGATGGTAGTTGCTATCTCTGAGGACACGCAGCCTGAGTGACCTGTCCTGATACGGCCTGCTTTTTACTTCTCATTGCAGAGAGGCAAGTTCTTACGGTAACTTTCCTCACAGAAGCTGCTTTGCATTCCAGAGTGTAGAATCCTGGGAGAAAAAAAAAAATCTTACCTGAGCCAGCATTTCAGAGTTGGTCTTTTGTTCTCAAAACTTTTTGTGTCGGCTTCTTAGAGGCATCTCGGGGGTCTGAGTCCCATTACTGCCACTTCTGAGAGGTTTTCTTTGGAATTTCTAGCTCTGAGAAATGTGGAGTAACTCTTTTTCTCTCTTTTGCCTCCTGTATTCTGCTCAGTCACTGCTTCAGTCATGTCTGACTGTGTGTGACCCCATCGATCATAGACTGTAAGGCTCCTCTGTCCATGGGATTTTCCAGCAAGAATACTGGAGTGGGTTGCCATGCCCTCCTTCAGGGGATCTTCTTGACCCAGGGATCAAATCTTCATCTCTTTTGCCTCCTGCGTTGCAGGTGGGTTCTTTACTGCTGAGCCTCCAGGGAAGCCCATTTACTGGCTCCTGCTGCTGCTGCTAAGTCACTTCAGTCGTGTCCAACTCTGTGTGACCCCATAGACGGCATCCCACCAGGCTCCCCCATCCCTGGGATTCTCCAGGCAAGAATACTGGAGTGGGTTGCCATTTCCTTCTCCAATGCATGAAAGAGAAAAGTGATAGTGAAGTCGCTCAGTCTGTCCGACCCCACCAGGCTACTCCGTCCATTGGATTTTCCAGGCAAGAGTACTGGGGTGGGGTGCCATTGCCTTCCCCGTTACTGGCTCCTAGATGTTTGCAAATAATTAATGACTTCATTGCTTCCTCTCTTAGGAAGAACGTGGTTTCTCAGAATATGTGCATTGAGCCAGAAAGACAGGGACAGTAGGACAGGGCGAGAGACAGTGCTGTTGGTGAAGGTGGGTCGGCATCTTGGTTTTTAGCTGGAGGATCTGGGAATGGGTGAATGGATACTTCTGACCTTGGGGGTTCTTGTTGTGCAGCTGAGACAAGATGGAAACAGGTATTCTTGCTCTGCTGTTGGTCTGGAGAGAGAGGAGTGTGATTTTAGTTGTGTGTCTCCTCTTTTGAAAAATTTGGAAATTAAATGCTTCTTTGAAGATTCTCATCTCAAAATAGATGAGGACTTAGCATTTTCTGTGAAACACCAGGGATTAGGAAATGTTGGCGGGAAAGACAGAGTGGGAAGACATAGCTGATGTCTGGGATCTGCACTGCCACCAACTAATGGCTTTGGAGAAGGTCACCAAGGTCCTGCTGCGCTGATGATCTTTTGCTGAAATTGTTTCTGCAGGTGATCACATCTGGCTTATCGATGTTGCTGTTTGATATAATTCTGACCAGGGAAACCATGGGATGGTAAGTCTTTAGCAGAGAGAGGAGAGGAAAATCAGTTCTTTGGGTTTCCTTGGGATACTAATATTTGCTGTCCAATGTTAGTGTGCATGTTTGGGGTGTATGTCCCATAGATATATAAATAAACATACATTCAGAAGAGTGCTTATATCATGAATATTTTCACAAACTGAATACATTATATCTAGTACAGCCAGCATTCAGGAAGCAGAGCCTCACCAGGACACCTTTCAGCCGCTCATCCACACAAGACTAACCACTGTGGCTGAACCACTAATTATGTGTGTATATATAACTATAACTGTAACTATAAATATGTAACTATAACTGTGACTATAACTGTTTGTGTTTCTTCCTTTGATCCTTCAATTCATTTTTCTTTTAGACAAGCTCCAAACCATCCTCGTTTAGAATGCACTCACCCATTTGCTTAAAGACAGCACTGCTTCTCCCTCCTATATTTGACCACAGACCTGAAGAAGTTGGGGAGTGAGCCCTGGGGACACTGGGCTGGGGGTAACCGAAATTGCAAAGGCCCTGAGGTGGGAGAGTGCTTTGTTTGCTCAAGGAGCAATGTGACTGGAGCGGCTTGCTGGGCGAGAGTGGTAGGAGATGAGGCTGGAGAGGTAGTAGGTGGTTGACCATGCGGATTCTTAAAGGCCATTATAAGGGCTTGGCTTTACCATGAGTGGAGACGGGGAGCAGTGATCCACGGATTTTTGAGCAGAGCAGCCACACACTCCTACTTTAAAGTCACATTCCCTGGTCTGCTGTGTGGAAGGTAAGGTGGTAGGGTTCTGCCCCTGAACCTTGTACATAGACTGCTGATCGGCGACTGAGCAGATTAAGACTTTAATCTACTCCAGCTTACTAATATTCAAACTAGCTGACATGATGATCACCAAGGGTCGTGGTTGTCATCTTCAGGGAGGGTGGAGGTGAGGTGGGAAATGATGGTGAGTTTAAACTGTAGGACTGCTGTTGCTCCCCTCAATCAGTGGGCATGCTATTTTGGGGGATATGTACTTCGGTAGGGCTTCCCAGGTGGCGCTAGTGGTAAAGAACCTGCCTGCCAAATGCAGGAGACATTAGAGACATGGGTTCGATCTCTGGATCAGGAAGATCCCCTGGAGGAGAGCATGGCAACCCACTTCTTGCCTGGAGAATCCCACAGACAGAGGAGCCTGGTGGGCTATCTTCCATAGGGTTGCAAAGAGTCGGACACAACTGAAACGACTTGGCATACACGCTTATACTTAGGTATTTTATTTTATAATTTTTGGCTTTGCTAGGTCTTGGTTGCTGCATGCAGGCTTAGTTGCCCCATGGCATGTGGGATCTTAGTTCCAGGACCAGGGATCAAATCCACGTCTCCTGTATTGATAGGCGGTTTCTTAACCTCCAGACCAACCAGGGAAGTCCTATACTTATATATATAAGTATATATATATATCTATTAAATCTATATAGTAATGTATGCTATTTGCACCATAAGCAAGGTAGTCAAAACTACCATAATAGGCAGCAAAACTGAAAGGCAGTCAGTGTAGGGTTGACTTAGGAAAAGGATGGAGAGTCATCAAGACTGTTGCTTAACAAGTTATAATAGAAATATATCAAAAATGGATAAGCAGAAGGCAGAGATCATTTACCTAATTTAAAATGACAATCCTTGGCCAGTTTCCAAACCCAAGTCAGTTCTCAGAATCAGAATCCATCAGCTGACGAGAAGATCAGTTCGTAATGAATAAAGATTCAATAGGAAACATTTACGACAATACAGAAATGCATCCCGCAAAAAGTATAGATCCTCTGGTTCCGTGGTCTCCACTTGCCAGAAATCACGCGAGTTTGGTCTGATGGTGAGGACAGTGCACTGTTTGGCCGGGGAAGTCTGTGCAGAGGGAGGTGGGCTCTATTGTCTATAAAGTGAAACCACACTGAGTGGTACTTGTCGTGCCGAGTCTGCCGAGCCTCTTGATGACCCGGACATGGTCAGTCCTTCCCAAGTCTTTGCCCAGCTTGCCAGCTGCTGGCCCGGTGACCCACAACTTTCCTTTCCTGTGACCGCGGCTACCTGCTATATGGCCTAAATCACTAATGCAGCACCTTAAGGAGAATAATTCGTGTTGGTTCTCACTACTTACTATCTCTTAACCTCTGTTTTAAAAATGAAAACCAAGCCTAGGTCCACTTGAAGTTATATAATGCTTATTTCCATTCCAGTTTGAATATGTTATTTGGCAATACCCGCCACGACTCCCAGCACCAAGGATGGC
Source organism: Oreotragus oreotragus (assembly GCA_006410675.1). NCBI lineage: Eukaryota > Metazoa > Chordata > Mammalia > Artiodactyla > Bovidae > Oreotragus > Oreotragus oreotragus. The sequence continues at coordinate 413,131 of SJYX01004956.1, forward strand.
ACTCCAGAACTGAACTGCAGACAAGTTTTGGAGGTTTTTACATTTCTTTACTAGCATGATGGAAAGAAAAGCATTTTATTTAGTTTTGCTGAAATAAGGCATAGTCCTAGAAAATCCATATTTTTTTTTCTCATGCTTGTTGTTTAATTGCTAAGTCGTGTCTGACTCTTGTGCAAATCCATGGACTATAGCCTCCCAGGCTCCTCTGTCCCTGGAATTCTCCAGGCAAGAATACTGGAATGGGTTTCCATTTCCTTCTCCAGGGATCTTTCTGACCCAGGGATCGAACCTGTGTCTCCTGCATTTGCAGGTGGATTCTTTACCACTGAGCTACCAGGGAAGCGCTTCTCTCACTTGGTATGAGAGTAATCCTAAGGGTTGGCTTCCTCCACCACTTCCCTCAGTTTTTGCATTGGTTTTCACATTGGACCTGCAGAGCTGTTACCTTTTGCTCCAAGGCCACAGTGCAGGTTGATGGGGCCAGCACTAGGCCCCATGTGTCCAAGGCAGCCTCCTGCCCCCCAGGACAACTTGTAAATAGTCCCCCTTCTTGTGCTGTCATAGCCCCCCCACCCCCACCCCAACTCATTCACACACACACACACACATACACATGGTATCAAGTTTAAACATCAGTATGAGGTTCCTGCAGGATGGATATGAGGGGCAGGACCAGGCTCTGGGAATACCATGATGAGGAAGTCCAAGAGGCAACTTTGCATCTCCTGTGGCTTTGGGCTGGAAGGGGTTTGTTCAATAAACAGATATTTTCTGGGACCCAGTGTGTCAGGGCCAACTCTTGGATAAAAGTGAAAAGTCGCTGCCCCTGGGATGTCAGTAGTTACTTATCTTCCTGCCTGGTGTTAGTTGCTCAGTCATGTCTGACTCTTTGAGACCCCAAGAACTATATAGCCCACCAGGCTCCTCTGTCCATGGGATTCTCGAGGCAAGAATACGAGAGTGGGTTGCCATCCCCTTCCCTTCTCCAGGGAGCAGGTCTGTGTCTAAACCATCCACACTGACAGAAATGAATCTTTTTGCTCATGGGATTCTGTGAAAGTGGTTTTCAGCTTCTCTCAGGAGCCCCTAATGGGGCACTTCCTGCCCTAAGAAGAAAAATGGAAGGAAAAGAAAAGTTAAGAAATACTTCTACGCCATCCTCTTCCTCCTCCTCATGATCTCTTCTCTCCTTTTTAGTAATAACTAACCATTTATTAAGCAACTACTATATTTCAGACATTTTCATATTAATATATATCTCATTAACTTTCACAGCAACCCTCCAAGTTAGCCCCCATTTTAATTAAAAAAATTTTTTTGGCTGTGCATGGCATGTGGGATTTCTGTTCCCTGACCAGGGATCGAATCTGCACACCCTGCATTTGAAGTAAGGAGTCTTAACCACTGTGCTGCCAGGGAAGTTCCCTAGTCCTGTTTTAAAGATGGAGAAGCTAAGGTTCAGAAATTTAACTGTTTTTTCCCCCAAGATTTTAGAGCTACTAGGTGATTGGAATAAAGGAAAGGAAGTATTAATTGCTCAGTCATGTCCGACTCTTTGCGACCCCATGGACTGTAGCCCATCAGGCTCCTTTGTCCACAGGAGTCACCAGGCAAGAATACTGGAGTGAATAGCCATTTCCTCCTCCAGGGGATCTTCCCAATCCAGGGATCGAACCTAGGTCTCTTGCATTGTAGGTGGATTCTTTACCATCTGAGGCAACCTCTAATGTTTCTCTTAACACCAGTCTGATCATTTATAAGGAGTATCTGGATGATTCGGCAGCAATACAGAAGGAGCATTACCCAAGACACATTGGCCCTATTTCTTGTTCAGAGACTGACACAGTGAACTAGGAATGTCCAGTGGGACATTTTTAGGGAAAGTATCTCACTGCCTTGGATTTTTAATACTAAAAGTTATATTTTTGTGAATTAACAAAAAAATATGTATTGAGTGACTGGTGTATGCAAAGCATGTGGAAGTCATTAAGGAGCATAAGACACCATCTAGCCCTTGAGGAGTTTTCAGGAGAAGAAGTCATAAAGATAATTTCTGAGGTAGGATAGTAACTGTTTTTTTGAAATATTTATATATATTTGGCCGTGTCACTACCACACAGCATGTGCGATCTTTCCCAACCAGGAATCAGACCTGTGCTCCCTGCTTTGGGAGTGTGGAGTTTTTGTTGTTGGTGGTGGTTTTGTTTTTTGTCTTTAAGCCATTGGACCACCAGGGAAGTCTTAGATAGTAAGTATTTGTATGCACAGTGGGTGTGAAGAACAGAGGAGAGAGAGAGGCCAGAGTGATAGGGCGGGTCTTGAAACTGGACCTGATGCAGAAGGGAGAGGCTTAGCCAGGCTGTGGGTGGAGGAGGATTTGGTCCCTCTGGCCCTGGGAAGACAGGGAAGAACGGAGGGGCAGAAGGTGCCTATGGTGAGACTTAGCAATTTGGAACTAGAGCTGGGGTGGAGGGCAGGAGCTGACTCTAAATCCCTCCTCCTCCCCCTCACCTGTCCTCCCAGGAAGGCAGAACCCAGATGGTGGGCAGGTTGATGTCCAGAAACCCAACCACCAAGGTATCCGGGTGCATCCTTGAGACTGTTCCCCCAGTTTCTATACCTTAACCTTCATCTAATATCATGGCATCTGATCCTGTCACTTTATGGCAAATAGATGGGGAAAAAATAGAGTGACAGACTTTATTTTCTTGGGCTCCAAAATCACTGTGCCTGCTGACAGCAGCCATGAAATTAAAAGACGCTTGCTCCTTGGAAGAAAAGCTATGACCAACCTAGACAGCCTATTAAAAAGAAGAGACAACACTTTGCTAACAAAGGTCCATATCGTCAAAGCTATGGTTTTTCCAGTGGTCATGTATGGATGTGATAGTTGGACCATAAAGAAGGCTGAGCACCAAAGAATTGATGCTTTTGAACTGTGGTTCTGGTGAAGACTCTCGAGAGTCCCTAGGACAACAAAACATCAAACCAGTCAATCCTAAAGGAAATCAACCCTGAATATTCCTTGGAAGGACCGTTGATTCTGAAACTGAAGCTCTAATACTTGGCCACCTGATGTGAAGAGCTGACTCATTGGAAAAGACCCTGGGAAAGACTGAAGGCAGGAGGAGAAGAGGGCAACAGAGGAATGAGATGGTTGGATGGCATCATTGATTCAATGGACATGAGTTTGAGCAAACTCTGGGAGATAGTGAAGGACAGGGAAGCTTGGTGTGCAGCAGTCCATGGGGTCACAAAGAGTCAAATACAACTGAGTGACTGAACAACAGCAAACTTTATAGTGACTATCTCAATTCTTGGTGGCATTTTTTTTTTCAAATAATTCTCATTGACTATATTTTGTACATAATTTCAGAATGAACTAAAAGCAAAACAAAACCCAGGTGTTGAACGGAGTGTAAGAAATAAGTGTGAGATGCTCTGCAGTGGGGAGGACGTGCTCAGTCTGCAGGTTCCCACAGCCGTCTGTGGGAGCCGTGCCTACAGGCTGTCCCACATCCTGTGGACTTCATGGTATGCCCTGAACACGATGGAAAGAAGGGCTGTGTATACCCAAGTCAAGGAAACAGCATGTGCGATCGTTGCAAAAGGAACCTTGACTTTGGAATTTCCTGATTCTTGAGAACTCTTGAGTTTAAGGATGGTGTGTTTTCAGCCTCAAAGAATTTTCCGACCACAAAGTGAACCACCAGAAGAGGAGTATCAGACTGTGTTTCAGATTTCCTGTCCTTTGCACAGGGCTGGTCTGCATTGTCCGTAGACTGGGTGTGTTCAATCTGTGACTGGGTGACCGGCTAATCGGATCCTGGGCAGGAATCCATGGCCCATCTCTGCCCCGTGGGAGCCTAGACTGATCAGAAGTCACAAAAGGCTGTTTGGTTTGGACCGACTGTGTTTGTCTGCATAGTTATCGTTTCTTTTTTTTTTCCCCCTTTGATTTTCAAATTATTCAACATGTAGAAATCAGATGGTTTCCCTGTAAAAGTCCAGATCTCCAGATTCTTTCAAAAATATGGAGCAGCTGTTAAGTTGGGCCTGCACACCCACATGGCAGCAGTTGCTGGAGTGGGTGGAGGTGAGTAGAAGCTGTACAGCCACCCCCCTGCAGTCCGGCTGAGGCTGAGGACCCTGTATCCACTGACACCCTCACCTCCATTGCTTGTATGTTCATTCATTCTTCCAGGAGTGCTTACTGGGTTGTGTAGACACAGTTCAAGACCCCAGTGAGGTCACCATCTAGGAGACCAGGGTACATGTCATTGTCCATCTTGGATGGGCAGCAGCTTAGATGCACAAAATAGCTCATTGTCTGAAGAAGGTTTTTCACCCTCAGTGCTGTTGACATCTTTGCTGTGAGGGGCCGTCCTGTACCACATAGTTTTTAGCAGCAAGCCTAAGCCCCACCTCACCAGGTGCCAGTAACACCCCCTCAATTCCAACAACCAAAAAACATGTCCAGGCTTTGCCAAAGGCGCTCTCGCTGGCAGAATCAACCACAGTTGGGAATCACGGATCTAAAGGTTTGTGGTGGTTCGTGGAGAAAACGCCATTTGAAATATCAGCAATATCTCAAAGAACTTATCTCCTCACTAGAGATTTGGGTCAGCCCCAGGCTCAGGTCCTTGGCAGCCCCTGCCACCCCCACTGTGTACCTCCATCAACAGGTACCACAGCAGGTGCACTTCCTGCCTACCTGCTGCCTGAAGATCCTCCCGGAAAGGGCTGTTTCATTCACCTTTCCATCTCTCTGTCTGGCACTGTTAGCTCAATCAGTGGGTCCTGTACTCAAGAAAAAGGATAAACCCACACCCTCAACGCTGGTCAACTTTTAAAGCCTTTAATTAAAAGCAACTGCTCTTGTCCAGCTATCTTCTTTTTAACGATAAAAGCCCAGCATTTTAATATCTAGTGTAAGCTCGGTAATTTAAATATCCAGATTCATATTTAGTTATTTGTTTTTAAATTAACATTCTAGGTTATGTATCAATATGAATTCCCAGTATTCCAAAATTTTGGCAAAGGGAATTCAACACATTAAAAAAAAAAAAAAACCATTCTGAACTGTGAGTGGTGTTTCTGTTGAGTAGAATTATTAATAGCTGTTGGTGCGTCCTCTTTGAATGCTCGTTAGATGAGGAGAGTCGCTTTTCCCTGTGAAATAGTTTAAGTGCAAGGAGAGAAGGGAATCACCAAAACACAGTCTCTTTGTTTGTAGGATTTGGTGATCAGCTTCTCATTTTTGCCCATCATTCACTGGGCTTGCTATTGACCCTGGGTTACCAACATGGTGGTCACTTCAACTTGGTCCTAGTCTCAACCTCACCTTTAGAGAATGATCTTGTCTCATCTCTGAGTAAAGATGTCTTTGCCTTTAGTTTAAGGGGAATGCTTAGAGACTACCTAAGTGGGGTCGCAAAGAGCTGGACACGACTGAGCAACTGAACTGAACTGAACTGAACTGAAGTCTATTTGTAGGAAGAGTGAATTTCGGAGTGAAGAAAGAACTTCCTCCAACATACCAAAGTGCAGCTAGGATCACAGTGTCTGTGGTTTTTCAGCAGAATTAAGAATCTGAAACCTCTTTAAAATGCTGAGAAACTACTTCTGAATAACTACACTCATTACCTTTCCACACAGAATAATTAATCAGATTGTGAATCATCACAAAGCAAGTCCCCAAGGGAGTGGTGCATTTATTTTGGTGAGGAAAAGAGAGAAAAAAATAGTTTGGAATCCAGATGGGAAAGTGGGGAGCAGGTATAAGAATTCCATCACTCATTGAGCAAATATTTATTGGGTGTTGTGTTAAGTGCTAGGCCTACAGCTAAGAAAAGGATACAGTCTCTGTCCTCAGTCTGGAAAGTTCCATAGGAATTCATTGAATCACCACAATAATAAATGTAAGTTCGAGATGGGGCCTTTGGCTCCTGATAAGAGAGAAGAGAAAGAGTGGAGAGATGCTGAAAATAAATAACCCCCTGGAAGAGAATTGAGTGATGACTATTTCTGGCTGGCTCTGCAATCTGAATGTTTATGCCTTCGTTACATGAAGTTTGTTCATTTCAGGAATGATGGGGATTACAAGATTTGCAAACAGTTCAGTAAAGCTCTGACTTAAACAGCTGTAATGCTATTAAGATTCCTGCACCCCGTGTCAGCGTCTCCCGCTGTTTAGAAAACAGCATCAAAGCTCACCTCCCTGGTGCTCTTAAGGGTAAATGGAACCAGGTTTGTTTTCATGTCAGCATTCTCTAAAGCCTCTCGGTGTTTTATTAAATCGCTAAACCAAGGGATGCAATGCAAGGTTATTACACTTCAGCATTGTTCTGAGGCTGAGGGAGGGAGGGTGGCAAAGAGCCAGCCGAAACCCTGTTCTCCCCGGTGATTAAGGAAGATTAGTGGAAATGATTGACCCCCTGTTACATTTGCAGAAATAAAACACTTCCCAAGTCGGAGTTCTGTACTGATCTCGCATCAGGTCACGGTGACTCTGTGCTCATCCAGGGATTTAAGAAGACGGTGTGTGTGTTCTTGAAGGAATGCAGAAGGAAACGGCAGATCGGCTTAGAAGGCAAAACTGGGTCTTTAGAGGTGAGCCCGTGTGCAGAACGGGCTTCCCAGGTGGCTCAGTGGTAAAGAATCTGCCTGCCAGTGCAGGAGACGCAAGAGGCACGAGTTCGATCCCTGAATTAGGAAGATCCTCCCTGGCGGAGGAAATGGCAATTTTGCCATTTCGTTTCATTTTCAGTATTCTTGCCTGGAAAATTCCATGGACAGAGGAGCCTGGTGGGCTACAGTCCATGGGGTTGCAAAGAGTTCAGACATGACAGCACACATGCATTGTGTACAGAACAAATGGCTTCCCCTTCCTGGGTCCTTCATCCAAAAGAAGAGGTGATAGAACCCACCAGCATCTAGGTCTGTCCCCGAACTACACCAGGGACAAGTCCAATGGGGTCGTACTTAAAAATACAGTCTTTTGGAACTTGGTCCCCAGTTTCTCCCAGAAGCAATGCTATAAATGACGAGTATAGATCTAGGAAAGTCCTCTGAAATCTGTTTGGTTTGTAACAAACTTCAGCTACATTATTATGAATTCAGAGTGTGTTAGAATTCATTGACTTATTGTCACTATTTGTAATACTTCTGATTGGGGAACTAAGATCCCACATGCCATGTGGTGCAGCCAAAAAGAAAACCCCAAAAAACCAAGAAACACCTGAGCACAGTTTGAACTCAGCCTATTGTTTTCCTGTTCCCACTTAGTTCACTCCTTTATTGGAAGTGGTTCATGATAGATGTTATCTTTAGGTCATAGTCATCCCCATAGGTGACTTTTTTCACTGAGAACAGAATATACATGGCCTAAGGGTATCTCATACATTTGATGCCTTAGACATATGTTAGGACCGTGGAGGTGCCACTACTCAAGTATGAGTGTGTTGTGTGTGGGCATGCATAAGGAGTGGGTATATAGGAAGAGTGCGACGCTGGGGGTTAAATGGAGAAAAAAGGAAGAAGGTGGCATCGGAAGGGCTGTTGGCACCTCTGAACAAGGGCACTTTATCCTCAGGGACCCCCATCACAAGCTTTTACTCATGGCCCAGCCCAGGCCTCAGAGGTGCTTTGGGGGAAGAATGATGGGGGCTTCAGACAGACACTAGAGTATCTAGTGAGAAGTTTAAAATAGAAAATGTGCAAACCTTCGAATGTGTTACATTTTAGGCATGTAAAGTCCACCTCTTTCTCAGTCTTCTGTTCTGCTATTTTTCATTTTCATTTTCACTGACCATAAATCTTTCTGCTCTTGTGGGAAATTCATGAGTCTCCATTTGTATTTTGTCTTTAAATGTTCTGTTAGTCTAAATGAAATAAAAGGACTCAGAGACTGTCAGCAATCATAGGATTATGGATACATGCATGGTTTCTTATGCATCACTGTAGCAAAATGCACCAGTGGGAAGCCCTCCTCCTGTGTTTGGGCCAGAGAGCAGTAAGGAAGTGCAGTCAGCACCACCTGGTCAGGATGGTTGGGACACGTCACCTTTCTCCCTGAGGGACAGCTGAGGTTTACCTTGGACGACTGGGCAGTCCGGGACCTGACTTGAGGTCAGGCAGTGTGGGCAAGGGACAGGATGCTCAGCTGCATGAGAGGGAGCATCACTTGTCCTGTGGTAGGTGGACACCAGGCAGCTCCACACGTCCACAGCCTCTAGGCTCCAGAGAGGGCAAAGCTGACCTCTTGCTGTTTCTCGCAGCCTCCTGCTCGGCGGATTTGGAGAGGCCTTGCTGGTTTTCTCAGAGCGGAAGGGCTCCTAAACCCGGGAAAAGTGGATCCCAGGCTGTAGTGGAGAACACCGCGCTGTCCAGGTGATAGACTAAAGCGAGCATGGGGAAGCGCCACTGCTCGCTGCAGCAAGGAGAACTCTTTCTGGGGTCTCTAGGATGCTTCAGGGAGTGAGTGAACTGTGTCGAGAGGCTCCCCGGGTCCAGCTGATGGGCCCCGCGTGTGCAGAGAGAGATGCAGGGTTTCACCCGTGTGGGGATGCCTCCGCCTTCCTGGATTGCTGCGCATGCTCCTTATTAAGCACCCTTCAGCAAGCAAGCTTTCACTGCCGGGTAGTGGAGGTGTTGTATCGTATTATATTGTATTGTATTGCATCGTATCGTATTTTTGGCTTTGTTTTGTGATTTCACAACCTTGAAGTCTTCTCTGAGGATATCCTTTCCTTGCTCTCAGGTTGGCTTGCCTTGAACCCATACTCACTCACTTAGGGGCACGCAGAATTCCATGAGGGGGCTTCCCCTGGGGGCCAAGTGGGGGCGCAAATGAGAGTCCTAGGCCAAGTAAGACGCCAGCAAGGACACTGTTTCTCTCGAGCACTGAAGTCTTTCTGTGGCTGTGTGGTGTGTTGAATTCTGAACACCCTTTTGGGCCCACCGTCAGGTTAAATTGGCACTGATGATTACCCAAGCGTAATGATTACCACTGATGAATAAGCACTGACAGATGAAACAAACATAAGTATGTAAACACACACATATTTTTATTCATAACCCATGTAATTCCCTGATAGAAGAGTTTTCAAATCATTGGAACCTGAAATATATTTTTCAGGCCAGATTAAAAATGTAAAACTCTAAATTTTGCCTTTATGGGAGCCTGAAGAAATGAATTTGCATGGAATGGTCATTTGATTCTGAACTTTGATGTTTTAAGAAGATAATATCTAACTGTAAATATTCCTGCTTATAAGAGGTTTTCTGAATACATTATACTCTGCTAGGTGTCAGTTTTGGTCATTTTGAGATGTCAAAGGTAGTGAAGTCCAGAGAGTCCTGTCTGGGCTGGATCCAGGCATTGCAGGATTGGACACTCATGTCAGTAACGAAGGAGCATCTCCAGCATCTGGGAAACAAGCCTGTCCATTCTTGGCCTTGTGAAGACTAAGGTCAGCTGAGTTAGGACATTCTTCTCACACGTTTTCTCCAAGCTGTTGCAAAAAGAAACAGAAGATGAAACAAATAGGAATGGATTAGTATATGTAGACCTTGAGTACCTTAAATTCATTTCCTTGTCTTTTCCTGGTCTCTGCTTGTCATTTAAGGTAAAGATGTTCAGACCTTTATACATATAGAGTTGCACTTTGCTTTTTGTTCCTAACCTGTGATGTCAGACTTGCTGCTGCTAAGTCGCTTCAGTCCGACTCTGTGCGACCCCATAGACAGCAGCCCACCAGGCTCCCCCGTCCCTGGGATTCTCCAGGCAAGAACACTGGAGTGGGCTGCCATTTCCTTCTCCAATGCATGAAAGTGAAGGTGAAGTTGCTCAGTCGTGCCCGACTCTTCACGATCCCATGGGCTGCAGCCCACCAGGCTCTTCCATCCATGGGATTTTCCAGGCAAGAGTACTGGAGTGGGGTGCCATTGCCTTCTCCGGTCAGACTTGCTACTCAGGATCAAGTAGAAAATCTGGGTTTAGAATTTCCCTTGTTCTTTTATTCCCGTAAAACCCTCTCTGTACTATTGAGGCTGGTTCCCTGTTTGCGGAAAGTGACATCTGTCCAAATGTCATCTTATATCTGTCCTTCCAAGTGTCATTTGACCAAATGAGATTCCTGAGGCTGGAAAGAGCTGTGCAGGGTTAATAAGCCCCCTCCCCTGTTCTAGCAGAACTGACTTCAATAACAAAAGTTAGCAAGTTGCAAAAGCAGCAAGTTGTTTTTCTTTTTAAAGAATCTCTAGCAAGGATTTTTGTGTGTGTGATTTTTTTAAAAAACTGCATTTGAGAATTCCATTGTTTTTAAAATCTCAGGTCTTAGTTTGACACCAGCAAGTGACAGAGGATAGGTGTTACCTCAGTAGATTATTCTGTTTCCTTTAGCGTCCATTTCTTCATGGGCTTTTTCCTTCAAGCGTTAACCACCATCTTTTATGCCCAAGTTCACATGCTCAGCTCTGATCTGAGGATGAGCCTGTTGTTATTCAGTCTCTAAGTTGTGTCCGACTCTTTGAGACCCATGGACTGCAGCACGTCAGGCTTCCCTGTCCTTCACCATCTCCCAGAGCTTGCTCAGACTCATGTCCATTGAGTCAGTGATGCCACCCAACCATCTCATCCTCTGTTGTCCCCTTCTCTTCCTGCCTTCAATCTTTCCCAGCATCAGGGTCTTTTCTAATGAATTGGCTTTTTGCATCAGGCGGCCAAAGTATTAGAGCTTCAGCTTTAGCACCAGTCCTTCCAATGAGTATTCAGGACTGATTTCCTTTAGGAGGATGAACCTAGAGCTCTGTAAATCAAGGGACTTCTGTCTTCTTAGCTCTTAATCTTTGTGGCTCTCTGGGTCCTTGGGCCCCCAGGCAGGGAATCCACAGATAACCCCAGCACTCCCTTTTACCTGAAATGATCCATTTGGTCAAGACCTATCTGGGGCATGTCCTTGCTGGCTGCAAGTCAAAGCCAGGGTGTTTTTAGTTAGTTTTTTTTTTTTTTTTAATTTGTTCAAATAATGAATATGATTTCTGTCAAGAGAGGCATGGTTCTGTCTGGTGGTGTATTATTACAAATCTGCTATGGATATAAAGAAAAATAAACCATTTATTTTCTTGATAATTTGCCTTTCTCTTCAATGTTAACAGGAGAGTAGAGTACAAAAAAAATGTTGTTATCCTGGGGGGGTGAGTTCTTACATTTTAAACACAGGCCTAGGAACTTCCCTGGTGGTTCAGTGGTTAAGACTCTGTGCTGCCACTGCAGGGGGCACAGCTTTGATCCCTTGTTGGGGAACAAAGATCCCTCATGCCCTACAGCCAAAAAGAAAGAAAGAAATCCAAATACACCAGTAATAATAATAATAAAGCCAAAACACAGGCCCAGACTTCTACCAGCGTCCAGGCCACTTAATTCTGAAGAGCGAGTTCCACCCAGCTCCCCCTGTAGACCTGCCCTGTCCCGTAGGGTAACCACCAGTCAGGTGTGGTTGCTGAGCACTGTGATGGTATTTACACACCTTGCAGTCCCTGTCTTTCTCTGGAGTCTGGGCTGGCTCTGACATACTGGCTGCCAGTAGGAGGTGATAGAAGCTGCCAGACTTCCAAGGTGGAGTTGAAAGCAGCCTCAATCTCCTTGAACAGCCTCTGGGAATCCTGAGCTGCTGTGTAGAGGTCTAACTCCTCTGAGGCAGCTATGCTGGAAAGACCAGGGACAGGAGCCCCACAGACAGTCCTGTTGCACCCAGCCTTCTAACGGCACCCAGACGTGTAAGGGGCGCTGCCCTGGACCCTCTGGGCCCAGCCACTACCAGCTGCCGAATGCCAACAAGTGGCCTCAGTCAGTGCCATGTAGTACAGAAACATCAGAGGCTGCATGAATGCTTGACCACAAAATCATGAGATACAGCATAACTGTTTCAAGCCACTATGTTTTGGGGAAACTTATCACACAATAGGGGCTTCCCAGGTGGCCCTAATGGTAAAGAGCTGGCCTGCCAATGCAGGAGACATGAGACGTGGGTTTGATCCCTGGGTCGGGAAGATCCCCTGGAGAAGGGCATGGCAACCCACTCCAGCATTCTTGCCTGGAGAATCTCATGGACAGAGGAGCTTGGCGGGCTACATTCATGGGATCGCAAAGAGTCAGACACGACTGAAGTGACTTCGCATGCACACAAACACAGTAGAGAGCCTTGCATTCTCCTCCTCTCAGGTGGATCTGATCTGAGCACTCTCAATCCCTCCCCTGAATGGACTCTTGCTGCAGAATAACCAGTGTCTGCTCCAGGTGCCTTCCACCCCAGAGCTGGCCCTGAGGAGGGGACCCAGCTGACTGTTCGGGGCTTGCCCAGATACCCGTTACGGAGCAGGATCTGTGCCTTTGGGTCAAAGAACCTCACATTCATTCATTCAAAAGATAGCAAGAACCCACTGTGTGCCAGACTCTGTTTTGGGGCTTGTGGATACGACTGTGAGTAAGACGAGTGCCTTGACGCTTACTTTCTTGTAGAGACAAGAAACAAGTAAATAATGAAATTTCAGAGAGACTTAAGTGCTTTGAAGAAATATTGCCCAGATGGGAAACACAGTCTTCTGAAAATCTATGAAAAGTAAAGAATATCTCTTCCAAAATGTGCAGTCTCATACCTGCGTGCACACACAGACACGCACACACATATATACTGACACACGCACACAATTAAGCATGCAGTCAGGGGATTTACTCTCCATGAAGTCCATCTGTTGGGCCTTTGTTGGACTCCAGTTAAGAACAAAGGAGTGAGAACCTCTTTGGGGGGCATGGGGTATAGTCGATTGTCCCCATAGTGGAATGCCCCCCACTGGTCTGAGGGGTGGCCGGATCACTAGTACCAGATGGGCCTTGTGCACATAATGGTGCCCTGGAAGGCTCGGCCCTGCCTTGGAGTTGCTCTCAGCTGGTGTGCGAGAGATGTGCAGACCTGAAGATGGGTCTTGTGGTCAATGTCAAGGACATGATGCACCTGGTAGGAGCCCGAGGAGATGCTGGGAGGAGTCGTCCAGCTGTGAGGCCCAGCATCGAGATTCACTGTGGGCCTCGCAGAGTGTCTCCCAAAGGCCTTCACTCCTGCGGCCTCTCGCCTAACCCTCAAAGGAGCCGCCAGTGGAGGAGCTGCCATTGGCCTCATTTCTCAGAGGAGAAGCTAAGTCGCCTCCCTGTGGGGGATGGGGGTGCAGGGATTGAAGGGGCCTGTGTGACCTCTCAGCCCTGCCTTTCAGCATCCACAGTGTCTGCCTTCCCCATGTGGGTGACAAGGGGCTGGAGGGAGCAGAGATGGACCTGGAAAGTCTGGCCACGCTCAGGGAGTGACCTCCGGTGCATCAAGACTCAAGAGGCCAGGCGGTGGGTTGGGCTGAGGCTGGGGTGTTTTGAAGGCCTGGCTGGGAAGTCACGTTTGTGAGCTTCGTGATGCTCCAGATGGGGTGCAGGTGCTTCCCCACATTATATCGCCTGCTCTTCATACCCCCAGACTTAAAGATGACACCTCTGAGAGCCTGACAGGGCAGGAAAACATCCTGCTCACCGCCCCTGAACCGAGATTCCAAGGCGGCTTTCACGACTCTTCTGCCCTGGCCCCTCCCGTGTTACAGGTCATCTGTGGGTTCTGCCCACCTCAACCCCACTCCACACCACTGGGGTCTGAACAAACCAGAAGGGCCAAGCCCCCTCACTGGCGGCCCTTCTGCAGGGCCGAGGGGAGTGCTGTCCCCTGGGGGCGCTGGCCGCCCTGGCCCATGCGGGCGGGCTTTCCGGCAGCTCCCGGGCCCTCTGCCCCGGGCAGTGGGCCACGGGGCAGGCCAAGCCCATGGTGGAGCTTGCGTGAGGCTCCCTTGTTCTGGAGGCTTTCAGAGACTCGGCCATCCTGCGCTCCCGGTGAAATGAGGGATCCTTTGCTCCTGCTGGGGCTTCCCTGGTGGCTCAGAGGTTAAAGCGTCTGCCTCCAATGCGGTTGACCCGGGTTCGATCCCTGGCTCAGGAAGATCCCCTGGAGAAGGAAATGGCAATCCATTCCAGTATCTTGCCTGGAGAATCCCATGGACGGAGAAGCCTAGTAGGTTACAGTCCACGGGGTCGCAAAGAGTCGGACACGACTGAGCGACTTCACCACCTTGCTCCTGCTATGAGCTGTTTTTTTCAGTGGCCTGACCAGCAGCGGCTTCCCCTTGGCAAAGCAAATATTGGCATATAGGCCTTCATCCAGTTCCATCCAGGACACACTGGGCCAGGGTCTGATGGAACGGCGCCCCGCTCCACCCCCCAGCTCCCCTTCCCTTGGCCGCGGAGGGTGGAATCCCGTTTAAACAACTGCCTGAGCCAAAAGGAGCATGTGAGTCATTTATTTCGATGACTGTGTGAAGAGGCCGTGGGCTGGGGTATGCAAGGCCGCTGTGCCCAATTTTGTCTTCACACCCGCCACTCTGAGGGAGCCCCTGGGAGAGCAGTGGAGACCTTGGAGACGTGGGGATTCAATCCAGGCACCATTCCCTGGGCCCATGGATCTGCATGGCCAATTAAAAGGAGCTGTTATTGAAAAGGGCTGTCTCAGTGGCGGACAGACCCCTAGGTTCTGGCCATGTTCTCTCACCACCCCGGCAAGTGCTGCTGATCATTCTTTATCGATCGCCTCTTCTCTTCATCACATACCATCAAATGCCCACTGGCTGCTCGTCTCTGCTATCTCCAGGTGTCTCCAGAATGCTCCGCGCCTTCCAGCAGAGCTGACCTGCCATCTTTGTTGCTGCAGGTGAGGCCTGGCTCTTCACACAGGTGAGACCGTGGGTGGTCAGCCTCCCACGGGGGCAGCTGTAAGTTGTCCTGGAGGCAGGAGCTCCCTTGTCCTGGTGGGAAGTGCTCTGGTGACTTTCTGTGTGACTAGAAACTACAGCAGATACACCCTCCCTGTTCTTAGGGATGCCCCGAGTCTACAAGAAGACCCTAAGACTGAGATTTTAAAAAATAATAATAAATTTTTTAAAACATAAAATTTTTAAAAATTCTATTTAATAAAAAAAAAAAAACAGCTTTATTGAGATATAATTGACATGCCCTAAAAGTGGGAAGTGCTCTGGTGACTTTCTGTGTGACTAGAAACTACAGCAGATACGCCCTCCCTGTTCTTAGGGATGCCCCGAGTCTACAAGAAGACCCTAAGACTGAGATTTAAAAAAATAATAATAAATTTTTTAAAACATAAAATTTTTAAAAATTCTATTTAATAAAAAAAAAAACAGCTTTATTGAGATATAATTGACATGCCCTAAAATGTACTCTTTTAAAGTGTACAATTCAGTGTGTTTTAGTATATGTACAGAATTGTGCAACCATCCTC
Organism: Oreotragus oreotragus; assembly: GCA_006410675.1. NCBI lineage: Eukaryota > Metazoa > Chordata > Mammalia > Artiodactyla > Bovidae > Oreotragus > Oreotragus oreotragus. The sequence goes on from SJYX01004956.1 coordinate 428,514, forward strand.
AGTATCTAATTTTATTTTTTAAAATATTTATTTGTTCGATCCCTGGGTCAGGAATCTCCTGGATCCCCTGGAGGAGGAAATGGCAACCCACTCCAGTGTTCTTGCCTAGGGAAACTCCCATGGACAGAGGAGCTTGGCGGGCTGCAGTCCATGGGGCCACGGAGAGACAGGACTGAGTGACAGCACAAACGGAAGCAGCAGTTGGTTTAGTTACTTGGCTGCAGTGGGTCTTAGTTGCAGCCCGTGGGATCACCTGCCCTGGGAGCATAGTGTCTTAGCCACTGGACCACCAGGGAAGTCCCACCTCTATCTAATTTTAGAACATTTCCATCAGCCCTAAAAGAAACCCTGTACCCATAATCACTCCTTCCTCCCTCCCCCACTCCTGCTGACCCAGGTAATCCATTTTCTAGCTCTGCAGATCTACCTCTTCTGGAGATTCTGTATGTACAGGGATTATGCAGTAAGTGGCCTTTTGTGTTAGAATCAGGTTTATGAGTAGTTCACATCCTTCTATCAAAGCTGCCCTCCCTGGTAGCTATGCATCTGCCTGGAGGGGTGTGACGGGTGTCCTGAACATGGAGAAAAGCTGGGGGTGGGAAGAAGGCTGCCCAGGCCTCTGCAGGTGGGCGAGGGAGCTCCAGAGAGGCGGCAGAAGAGAGGTGGTCCACACTCTTGCAGAGCCCAGTGGCCACATCTAAGGTTCATTTTTTAGCCAAAGCCCTTTATGATTCTCAGGCCTTCAGTAAAGTCTGTTTCCCATCACAGCCTGCTATTGGCTGCCCTCCAGGGAATAAAGGGCCAGGGTCTCCCATTTGTGGTGAAGCTGGACAGTGGAGAGGAGGAGTGGTCACCACTGTCCAGCCGGTGGCTCCACTTTAAAAAGCTTTCAGCTCCCAAAACTGTCCTCCTCTCTCCGGAGGTCTTGAAGGTACAATGGAGTCAAACTCATCATTATACTTGTGTGTGTCGACTACTTATCACGTGTTCTCTAAGTAAAGTGCTCTTTCCTGGGAGGAAGGAGAGAACCAACATGGCCATTTGAGGGTTCACTTCCTACAGAACAGATTCAGACCCACAGGTGACAGAGGACAAGGACCAAGAGGGTCTTCCGTGGAGAGAGGAGAAAAGATGGCCCCAGCATCCCACTTCTCCAAGAGCCCAGGCCATTTGCAATGTGATGGAGCCAATTCCCCACTGCTCAGATCTGAGTCAGCCTTGTGACTTGCTCTGGATGATAAATGCAGTGGAAGTGACCCTGCCCGTTTTGAATTAATGCCTTATTAGAAGTCTTGGACACTTCCTTTCTTGGACTTCCTTTCTGAACCCTCTTCTTGACCAGTTCAGCAAGAATCCTGCCAAGCCAGTTCAGCAAGAATGCCCCCTCCCTCCACTTGGTACCTGACTGAGTTTCCTCTTGGTATTTTTCCATCCACTGACTCCCTTGCCCTGCCCATTGGCTGTAAATCCCCAGCTGCTTCCGTTGTATTCCAAGTTACATTCCCTCTTTATCTCCTGTTATCTCAAGCTGTCTTGACTCCTACTGCAATAGTCTTAAAAGTTTTTCTTGCCTGTTTAACTCTCCCCAGTGCGTATTTTTATTGACCACTTCCACTATGAGAATTAGTCCGGACGACCTGTTGGAGAATGAGAGATCACGTGGAACAGAAGTTAAGTCCTCCCAGCTGAGGCCATTCTCGACCACCCAACCTCAGATAACTGCAGTCACATTAACAAGCCAGGTCAAGATCAGATGGACCCCGAGGCTCTTGAGAAAGAGTAAATGTCCCATAGTTCACTCCACAGTGATCTACAGTGAATTAATTTGCGGCAATATGGCTCAGATGGTAAAGAATCTGCCTGCAATGCAGGAAACTCGGGCTTGAACCCTGGGCTCAGGAAGCTCCCCTGGAGAAGGAAAGGGCAATCCATTCCAGTATTCTTACTCGGAGAATTCCATGCACAGAAGAGGAGCCTGGCAGGCTATAGTCCATGAGGGTGCAAAGAGTCTGACATGACTGAGCGCCTAACACTTTCACAGAGAAGAAAAGCGGAGCAGAAGGACCTTTAAAAAGAGCCTCTGCCCTGAGCACCGTGGATCCTGCAGGGTGTTATGTCTCCCGTGGCATTAGTGAGGGGGCAAACGTGTGTTTTTGGCCGCTGTTCCCGGAAAGGAGGGAATAGAGCTGCAGCTGACTGCTTGGGTATTGCAGCCACCGGGCAACAACACAGAAGGGAGGGAGAGAGGTGCCTCGGGCAGGGAGGGACCGGCTAGCGCTGGGGCTGCCCTCCTGGGATGTGCCAGCTGGGAAGCGATCAAGTCCTGTATTCCAAATGGCTTCAAGTGAAGGCATTAGGACTGAGTTGTTGACAGCAGACAAGGAAGTCTGCATTATCAGCAGCAGAGCCTCAGGTTGGTGTCACCCCTTGAATGTTCTCCTCCCAGCCTGCCCCTCCCCCCGCCTGGACCCACTGTCCTCCACACAGCTTCTCTCGCCTCCTCAGCCCTTTCTTATTTTTTATTTTGGCCAATCGTGGTAAAAGATACATAAGATAAAAGCTATCATTTTAAACCATTTGTAAGTGTACACTTAGGTGCATTCACAGTGTTCAAAAAACGAAGGTCATGGTATCCAGGCCCATCATTTCATGGCAAATAGATGGGGAAACAATGGAAACAGCGACAGACTTTATTTTCTTGGGCTCCAAAATCACTACAGATGGTGACAGCAGCCATGAAATTAAAAGACTCTTGCTTGTTGGGAAGAAAAGCTATGACCAAACTAGACAGCATATTAAAAAGCAGAGACATTACTTTGCCAACAAAGGCCCATCTAGTCAAAGCTATGGTTTTTCCAGTAGTCATGTATGGATGTGAGAGTTGGACCATAGAGAAAGCTGAGTGCCAAAGAATTGATGCTTCTAAACTGTGGTGTTGGAGAAGACTCTTGAGAGTCCCTTGGGCTTCAAGGAGATCCAACCAGTCAATCCTAAAGGAAATCAATCCTAAATATTCATTGAAAGGCCTGATGCAGAAGCTGAAGCTCCAATACTTTGGCCATCTGATGTGAAGAGCTGACTCACTGGAGAATATCCTGATGCTGGAAAAGATTGAAGGCAGGAGGAGAAGGGGGTGACAGAGGATGAGATGGTTGGATGGCATCACTGATTCTATGGACGTGAGTTTGAGCAAGCTCAGGGAGTTGGTGATGGACAGGGAAGCCTGGTGTACTGTAGTCCATGGGGTCGCAGAGAGTCGGACATGACTGAGGAACTGAACTGAACTGGACTGAACTGAGCGGGATTGTACAATCATCGCTAATGTCCATTTCCAGAATTTATTTTTATTATCTCAAGTAGAAATTCAGTACCCATTCCCTCTATTCCTTCCCTGTCTCCTAGCTCCCAGCAACCCCATTTATAACCTCTAGTCAACCTTCTGTGTCTATGGATTTGCCTAGTCTAGGTATGTCATGTGAGTGGAGCCATATATTTGTACTTTTGCATCTCTCCAGCACTTTATTCTTTTTAAATTTTTTTAATAGAAAGATTAATTGATTTACAATATTGTGCTGGTTTCTGCCATACATCAACATGAATCAGCCACATGTTACAGCCTGTGGGATCTAGTTCCCTGACCAGGGATCCTGACATGGGAGTCCATGGGGTCACTAAGAGTCGGGCACGACTGAGCGACTTCACTTTCACTTTCCTGCATTGGAGAAGGAAATGGCAACCCACTCCAGTGTTCTTGCCTGGAGAATCCCAGGGACGGGGGAGCCTGGTGGGCTGCCGTTTTTGGGGTCGCACAGAGTCGGACACGACTGAAGGGACACAGCAGCAGCACTGGACCACCAGGCAAGTTCTTGCACTTTCTTTAATACCCATCCCCCTTCCTTTGGCCTGCAAGAGTTGGGTTGCAGGACTTTGGCCTTGAGGTGTCCCTATTCCCATCAAATCCCCAAACAAAACAAACAAGTCACTCTTCCTGGTCACGCTGAGCAGGGCTGGGCGGACACCCCACCCTGCGTTTTTCCTCTGTGCCTTTGAGTCCAGCTGTTCTCACCCATGCCCTCTGCACCATGGGCCTCAGGTTTGTCTCCGCAACCCCCAGAGAGTAGGGTCTTTGAGCAGCTCCAAGGGGCCCGCCCAGTGTGAGGTCAAAAGCTCAGCGAGTAAGTTGAGCTTCAGTAGCCGAAGCCCTGACTTGAGGTGAGTTGGAATCAGACCAGCCCTGTGGGACTGGAACAACCCGATGGAAGCTGAGGCCTGTAGACACCTTGTCTGTCCAAGGTTGGTGAGGCCAAGGAGATGCTGGGAAGATGCAGAATATTGCTGTTTCCACCCTCTGCTGCTCCTCCCTCACCCTAACACAGACACACAAACATACACACTTGCTCACTCACAGACACTCGTGCACACCTGCCTCGGGGACTTATGTTTTTAAACCCTGAGGCGAGAGGTTTACTCCAGCTATTAATCAAAAATGTGTTCTAGAAGCCCCCGGGGGCCGTGAACAGTGGGATCAAAGGTGACACTAAGAGGACGAGAGGAAGTTTTTCCCAACTTCCTGGAGGGTACCAAGCTGCTCTGGCCCTTCAGCACACTGGCGACAGTCCCTGGGGGCCTGTGGGCAGGGGCTGCGCTGGCCCTTGAGGTGGGGAGGCTTGAGGGCCTGTGCTTCCCTGAGGGGGTGTGTGGGGGGGGAAGAGCAGGGGAGGGGAAGGGCTGGCAGCTTGCTGTTGCGTGTCCCCCCTCCCAACCCCGCCCCGGGTCCTCTTCAGTGGCCTTCCATCAAATCAACTTTGCCCCCAGTGGGAGACCAGACAGTAAATCCACTTTGTCCTCAGAGATGGAATTTATTTTCTTTCTTCACTTTCATTCTGAAGCTGATTCTTCAATATTGAGAATTTTCTACCTGCCTTTTCTTGGTTGGGGGGGGGTCACAGCTGCCTCTGTTGGGACAGGGGGTTCTGGGCAGGAGTGGAGGAGCCCCATGGAGCCCCAGTTCTTTAAAACAGGAGGGGTAAACTAGTCTCCTCATAGATTTGTGGAAATACTTAAATGGGGAAAAGTTATATGTGTGTGTGTATAAGTATGTGTAAACATACATTCACTGCATATGTATGTATGTATATGTACGTGTACCATGTATAGACCATCTGTGAATGTATGGGGCTTAGCATGGCACCCAGCACATCATAAGCCATAAATGTGACTGTTGAACCTTATCATCACCTGGGACTTTCCCTAGTGGTTGGCTTTCTGTGGCAGGGGACGGGGTATCCAAGAAAATGGAGTGTGACAATGAGGTAAAGTGACTTTAAAATCTCTTAGCACTCACATATCCCAGTGAATGTGGAAGGTTACCTAGAAACCTTCATTCATTTCTTTAGGAAGTCATGGAACAGGGTGGATTACGTTCTCTACACGTTCACAAGCGCCAATCTCCAATGGCTCTCTACACCACCGAAATCATGGTCGCTCAGGCTGGTTCATGTTCCCAACTTTTGCAAATGCTTTCACTCTCTTGGGCTTCCCTGGTGGCTCAGATGGTAAAGAATCTGCCTGCAATGCAGGAGACCCGGGTTCAATCCCTGGGTTGGGAAGATGTCCTGAAGAATGAAATGGCCACCCACTCCAATATCTAGTATTCTTGCCTGGAGAATCCCACGGACAGAGGAGCCTGGCGGGCTACAGCCCATGGGGTTGCAAAGAGTCGGACACGACTGAGAGACTTAACCCAATACCTCTTCCTTAAAGGGAAATGGAAGCTCTCAGATGAGAACTGTCACCCCCCCAATCTCTTCTGGACAAGCCTGCTCCCCTGAGCTCGCCTCACCTCTGCTTTTCCCTGTGGAGAAGTCCCTCCCCGCCTCCTCAGGAAGCCGAGCTCCTTGTTGGCTGTCACAACTGGCTTTAAACACCCTCAAGTCTTTCAACACAACAACAACAAAAAAGGAGAACAACAACAAAAAAAAAAGCCAAATTTGACTTCTTTCTTTAACCCAGTCACCAGTAAGCCCCCCAGGTTACCAGCAGCACATCCACTAATGAGACCAAGCCGAGGGCGCCAGCTGTGCCCTGGCCGGGAGGGGAGAACAGCAACATCTGGAATTCAAAACCAGGAAGACAAGGTCAGAGCCTGCCAAGAGTTGCAAGTTTGGTTTGATGAGGGTATCTCAGGTGGGGAGTAGAATCAGGTAATCACAGATCAGTTCAAAGAGCCGGACACGACGGAGCGACTGAACAACGATGTTGGATCAGAATCCCACAGTCCAGGCCGGGCGGAGATGGCAAGGTGAGGGGATTAAAAAATCTTTAGGGACAAACAGGTGATGCTTTTCACAGAACAGCTGTCTTGCGGGGGAGGTTTCCGTAGGAAACACTCTGCTTGGGAGGACAGTCCCCTAAGAGTAAAGAAATGCCAATACAGACAGTGGAAGGGCCCCGTCTTGTGACTTGTGACTTCAGGCAGTAAGGTGTAGTTTCACTTCCCTCTGTCCAGGCTGAGTGCGGGTAGAAGGTTTGGTTCTCAGCCTCAAACTTCTGCCCTAGCTCCTTCCTCCTGTTCACGACTCCATTTCTCAAAAAAACAAGAGACAAAAAAACTCTTCTCTGCCTGCTGATGCCCCTTCCTCCCCTCCTACTCATTCCTGCAACCTGCCTTGGTTGGTTGAGCCAAGCCTGGATGCCACAGAGGCCTCATTATCTCCCTGTCCAGTACCGGAGGTCAGCGCTTGGGGAAAATTTGGGTTTAAAGAAGCAGCAAGGCACCTAGCGCCCATCTGCTGCCTCGCCCAGATCCTGGGGCCCCAAAGGGCACCAGATCCTGGGGCCCCAAAGGGCAGTCAGCACCAGTGTTTGCCCAGCAGTGGGGACAAGAAAGGAGCGACTCCCTGGGGGTGAGTAGGGGAGAGTCAGTGAGTGAAATGCCATGGGAATCAGGAGGACACTTCCGGCTGGAACACACTTGTGCCTTGAACACAATTTGGTGAGTGAAACTACGGGTGAATTGCAGCCTCCCAGCACCTCCTCAACTGGGCACCTGGGCAGGGTACAGCCACACAGTTGTGCCCTACATGGAGACACTGGGTCATCTACCCTGGGAACCCAAATGAGTCAGTGTACCTTCCTTCTCTGGTCCTAGACATCATATCTGTGAGACATCATATCTGTGCTCCAATAGCTTCCCCTGTAAAGCAGGACTTTTTATTTTTTGCTAACTCAGTTAAGTTTAATTATAAAATTGATGATGGCCATTTATGGAGCACTTACAGGTATTTCTTGTAGCATCTCATTTGAGCCTCCAGAACCCCTCTGATGGAAGGTTATTAAGGCCCCTAGCAGGCCAGTGGAGAAGGCAATGGCAACCCACTGCAGTACTCTCGCCTGGAAAATCCCATGGGTGGAGAAGCCTGGTAGGCTGCAGTCCATGGGGTGACGAAGAGTCGGACATGACTGAGCGACTTCTTTCACTTTTCACTTTTATGCATTGGAGAAGGAAATGGCAACCCGCTCCAGTGTTCTTGCCTGGAGAATCCCAGGGACGGGGGAGCCTGGTGGGCTGCCGTCTATGGGGTTGCACAGAGTCGGACACGACAGAAGCGGCAGCAGCAGCAGCAGGCCAGTACCCTTAAGTGGTTGGCTGGAGGTCCCCTGGTCTGCCGGCCCCAGAGTCTCCTTTGCTTCTCTGCTTTCCTCTCCCAGGGTTGCCCCCTCGTGACTTTCAACTGGCTGCTGCTGCTGCAAGTCATCCTTTCTGATCTGGGCCCTCCTGTTTCTGGCTGTTGCTCTTCCCAGAAAAACCTCTTGCCTGCCATCTCCCCTAGAAAACTACTCCTGCCTCTTTCTAATGGGCTTCTCTGGTGGTTCGGACAGTAAAGAATCTGCCTGCAATGCAGGAGACTCAGGTTCAATCCCTGGGTTGGGAAGATCTCCTCTGGAGAAGGGAACGGCTACCCACTCCAGTACTCTGGCCTGAAGAATTCCATGGACAGAGAAGCCTGGGGGGCTACAGTCCATCAGGTCACAGTGAGTTGGAGACAACTCAGCAAGTGTGTGTCAAGCATCATCACATGCTGAGAACAGCCTGCCCAGGGGGGTGACTCTTTCGTGATGGTTTATTTGATGCAACCAATATTTACGTGGCAAATTGCACGTGCTAGATGCTGTGCTAGGTGCGTAGGGGTATGGCGGCAGATACTGTTCCCGCCCTCGTGATCCCTGTGGTCTAGAGTAACAGTTAATGACTGTGAAAGGGCCTCTCTGCACCTCTGATGCGGGCCCAAGTGCTGTACATGATGCTTGGGGGCTGAGGCAAGAATTGTCTCCAACAGCTTGTAACCCCTAAGCCATTCCTTGGCTCTACCTTGTGAAGTGGGTCTCGCCACCAACTGATGGCCTGCCCGAGGTTAACTTGGCTTCGCCTCAGAGCAAAACAAATGTGCATTTCTTAGCCACACACTGACCAGAGGGACAGCAGCCAAGGAACATGCGGAGCAGAGGGGCAAAGAGAATTTGTGTTAATTGTACCGCCTGTGGAAAAGCCACACACATGTGCACAATGAGAAGCTGATGGATTGAATGCTGGCGGACACCCACCCTGGCCATGTACCCTCATTGTGATCTTTTCTTTTTTTTATTGTTTTTTATGTGGGTCATTTTTAAAGTCTTTATTGAATTTGTTAACAGTATTGTTTATGGGCTTTTTTTTTTTTTGGTTTATTGGCCACGAGGCACATGGGATCTTAGCTCCCCATCTCGGGATGGAACCCGTACTCCCTGCATTGGAAAGTCATCTTAATCATTGGACCACTGAGGAAGTCCCTTTTAATTTTGGGGGGCCCTGATCATGTTACTGGAGGAGACTCAGGTTCAATCCCTGAGTCGGGAAGATCTCCTGGAGATGGGAATGGCTCCCCATTTCAGTATCCTTACCTGGAGAAGTCCACGGACAGAGGGGCCTGGTAAGCTACAGTCCATGGGGTCACAAAGAGTTGGACACAACTGAGTGACTTTCACTCACATGCTTATGTGGAGGAATTGTACCTCTGATTTTAATGCATACAAATGTCCATGGAAACTTGTTGAGATGCAGATTCTGCATGTGTCACAAGGCCCCAGGGGATGCTGAAGCTCTGATCCTCAGACCACACTTTGAGTAGCAAGATGGAAGGAGATGATACATAGCACCATCCTCGCCAGGTGTGTCTGCAGGGTTCAGTCAGCCCTGTGTTTGCAGACCTTCTAGAATATCTGTTTAGAAGTCTTGATGCAGTGTGGGTTGTCAGAGCTAGCACTCCCTGCTTGGGCAGTAAGAGGACCATGCCCTTCAATTATTATTTTCTTCTCTAAGAGCTTTTTGGCTCATCTCTTGCCTTGCACTTGCCCTCCTGGGAGCCACGTTTACATTAGTGTTGACAATATGTGACCCAGATTTATCACGTGGATGTTTCCTCCCCCGTCGGCCCCTCAGCTGGGACCTGGCCAGCAACTGTCCTGACAGCCCCCAGATGAACTCAAGCTGTCTCTGGAGGAGGGGAGACCCTGGGCTGCTCCCCCAGAAACCTCTCTCTTTAAAGAACTCCTTCTATTGCTGGGCAGATACTGCAATTAATGGGTAACGAAACTACTCAGCTCAAACCTGCTCGGTCCCAGCCCACCCCGCCTCCTTACGTGCAGACTGCAAGGGAGATGAGAAGGCTTCAGGGAAAATGAGTTAGAGAGGCAGGCAGGTGTGGGAGGTGAGGGCTGGCCATTCAGCACTGTACCGGAAATGTCTGGGAGAGACAGTTCAGCAGTGTGGGCAGTAACCGGACCTATTGCTGCTGGGGTATGCAGGGGACTGGCACTTTCTGCTACCCCTGTGCCTGCATCAGCAAAGCAGGGTTGTACTATGGAGCAGTTTGTGTAGGGTAAGGGTGGCCCCAAATGGGCCTGCTGGGTGGACCACAGAAACAACAGAGGAGTTTCTGATCAGGAAAAAAAGCCAAGGAAAATAAATAGCTTTGTGTTGTGTGTGGGTTGCTTGCTTGAGGGTAGATTTGACTGAGGAGCGGGGAGGATGTGAGTAGAAGGGAAAGGAGGGACCCTACTGTCACTGGGCTGAGGTTCCAAGGCTTTTAGGAGGCGGGAGACTGACCCTTCCTGGCAGGGCACATAGCGGGGCCCATGGCTTCAGGACAGGCCGGCTGCTTCGCTGGGTTCCGGCTCTAACAAGACTTCACAGTCGGGCCGTCAGAAAGAGAGGCACCCGCGGTCCACCAGGCCAGGCTGGGGAAACTAAGTCAGGGGAGCGGCTTCCTGCTATCCCGATGGGCACGTGGCTGTGGTGGGCTTCCTCACACAGGTGGCCTTTGGGAGAACTGCAGGGGCTTCAGGCAGCCCTTCAGGGAGCAGGGCCTGCAAGGGGCCTAAACTTGCCCCTGTGGTGGAGGGTGGAAGGGGGCAGAGTCCCAGGATATTCTAGAATAGTCTGCCTTCTCTCCACACAGGCTCAGGCTGCCTCGACGACTCTGGACCAAAGGCCGAGCAGGGATGGGAAGTTACTGGAAGGCGCCAAGTCACAGGGAGGCTCCAGGAGTGACCCTGGCCTCCCAATCTCCACCTGGTTCTCCTTTCCCTTCAGAAAGCTAATGAAATGGACAGGAAAAAAAGAGAGCTCTGGACAAAATCTTTCTAAGCCTCCCTCCCTCCCAACTAAATTAAAACCAATAAACTCCTCACTTAACAGACCCACAGGTCAAAATAAACTTTAAAACTAAGTATTAAAAAAAACAGACCCACAACTTCATAAGTCTACCTCCTAAATGCCAAAATCCAAACTGCCCCACACCGAAGAATGTTAGCCTGACTTTAAGACAGGGGGAGGCTGTAGGGTGTAGCCCAACACACATCTGAGCTGGTGGGCTGTGTCACTCATTGGACATCCCCCCAAGTTTAGCAGGAGACTCAAGGTGGATGGATGGCAGGGAGCCACCTTGATTCAATTTCTAGATGCAAGTGACCTGGCTTCTAAGTAAGGCCTTTCACCTGCAGAACTTCCCTGGTGGCTCAGATGGTAAAGAATCCACCTGCAATGCAGGAGACCTGGGTTCAATCCCTAGGTCAGGAAAATCCCCTGGAGAAGGGAATGGTTACCCACTCTAGTATTCTTGCCTGGAGAATTCCATGGACAGAGGAGCCTGGTGGGCTACAGTCCATGAGGTTGTAAAGAGTCAGACATGACTGAGTGACTAACACTTTCAACTAGTAATTGACAAATCGGGCCAAAGAGGTCATGTGCATCATACCTCCTGACAAAATCATCTCACAACTGAACGCAGTTAAGGAAATATTCTGTTTGCAGAATATTTAGGACTAAACTTGGTTACATGTCCTGTTTGCTCTCTTCCCTGCCACTCCTTGAATTCCTCCAACCTGAGACTATCAGATTGTTTCAAACCCTGCTAAGTAAAGCTGGGTACACTCTGTTCCCCCATCGTCCCTTCTCTGGGATGAGAAGCTCTGAATCTGTATGTGGGATTGACGTGGAGCTGGTCGCATCTGTAAGGCATGGTGAGGGGTGACTGCTGAGACTTACGTGTCTACACATACATGGGTATAGAAATCATAAAATATTTTAATGCTCTTTTTACAAGGCCACAGGCTTTCTTGTGTCAGGTGAATCCCAGCAGGCACCTCTCTCTGGCAGCTACGAGGTGATGACATGTTGAGGGGCTTCCATACAGGTCGCCCCAGTTAATCGGTACAAGTTGCAATGAAACCTCTGCACTAAGCCCCGGGGACATGGTGATACTAAGAGTTGCTGCCTCTTTGATTGACTTAACCTCAGCTCAAGATGCAGTTTGTCCCAGCTGTCAAAAAGTCTCGAAACACCAATCATGCGTCTTACCTCTATTCTGGATTTTATAAAACACTTTATATATATATACATATATATAGATACAGATAGACAGCACAAGAAATGTGCCTGCGATGCACTCTAACATAGAGCACAGGAATACACAGCACAGAGCCCAACCCCAGCGTGTCCACAGGAGAAAAGTGCGAAGGTTCGATGCGCACACAGGTGCGACAGTGGAAAGGTACAGAGTGCCACGCGCCACACCTCTCCACGCAGCCCATCTGACAGTGATAGCTTGTCACCTCTGTCCCGCTAGTGGTGATGGGGGCAGGAACAGAAACTATGTGATTTTCTAAGGGCAGAGGATATCCATCTGGTTTGGAGAGAGTGATGGTTATCCAGAGATTTATCTAGAAATAACTGTCGAAGGTCAGTATGCCTCCAGGCTGCGGTCCGCGGCTGGAGCTGGCTTTGCAGGTGGAGGCTGATTCGGCATCTCAAACACACAGACTCACACTTCTCCATACACTCCTCCTAGGGAAAGTGCACTTCCAACAGCGGCTACAAAAATAGGTTGGCACACTCTTTTGAGGCAGTGAGGGAATCTTCTAGAAGCTTTTCCCCTACTTCCACGAATTCTCTTCCCCGATCTGCTCTAGAACTTCGCACTCCAACCTGGAATGGGTCCGGAGAGAAGGCCTTGGACCACGGCTGCAAGGTCTGGGTGTGGCTGCGAGGAAGTCCCAGAGGGGCAGCCATCTTCTGAACGGGTCTCCCCTTCCTGGCTGAGCAGTAATCCGCTCACTGCCCATCTCGTCTGGCCAGACGGAAGACTCCCTGAAAAGTTCCTGGTACGGCTTCTGTACAGAAATAAATGTTGAGAGGAAGAAAGTTTGCTATGTTGAGCTCTAGTTTTGCATTTCCAGTAGTATGGCGCTACCACTCTGGCCTCAGAAGAAATGGTCCCCGGCCCTCCCAGGAGGCCTGTGCTAGGAGCTCTGGACCAGGCGTCTGTAGTGGGGCATAACTTCGTGCTCTGGGAGGTGAAGGGCAAACTCCAAGGCCACCAGCACTGGGAACTCAAAGGCAATCAGTTCTCGTCGATTCAGCCGGAACTTCTCTTCCAGTTTCTGCAACAAAATGTAAGAAAACCAAAAGCCTCTTAGCCTTGAAATAAAAATCCTAGGTTTTCTCCATGTGTAGTCTCTATATCCATCAGCCAGCATTTACAGAGAAACCCGTTATGGGCAAGATTGTGGAGGAAGAAAGGGAGGCGTCAGCTGTGTTTCCTGCTCATAGTCCTAGGGCAGAAGGACTCACACCTCCTGAGGATCCACAGGCTGCCGGGAGCCTCACATACACCCCATGACTTCATTTAATCCCTCAATAATCTTACGATGTCAGTGGTTTTTCAAATTATTTATTTATCTGGCTGCACCAGGTCTTAGTTGCAGCGTGTGGAATCGAGTTCCCTGCCCAGGGATTGAACCACGGCCCTTTGCTGTGGGAGCATGGAGTCTTAGCCACTGGATCACTGAGGAACTCCCTGAATACACTGAATGTTAAAACAGGCATTCATATAACTGTCCAAGAAGGTCAGTGTTCCCTTGCTTTGATGACATTCTACTTTAAAAGCAAGGACATCAAAAAGTCTACAAACAATAAATGCTGGAGAGAGTGTGGAGAAAAGGGAACACTCCTACATTGTTGGTGGGAATGTAAACGGGTACAACCACTATGGTGAACAGAATGGAGGCTCTTTAAAAAACTAAAAACAGAGCTACCATTAGACCCAGCAATCCCATTCCTGGGCATATACCCAGAGGAAACCATCATTCAAGAAGATACATGCATACCAGTGTTCACTGCAGTGCTATTTACAATAGCTAAGACATGGAAGCAACCTAAATGTCCATCAGCAGAGGAATGGATAAAGATGATGTGGTACACATATACAATGGAATATTACCCAGCCATAAAAAGAAGGAAATAATGCCATTTGCAGCAACATGGGTGGACCAGGAGATTGTCTTATTGAGTGAAGTCGGACAGAGAAAGACAAGTAACATATGATATTGCTTGTGTGTGGAATCTAAAAAAAATGGTAAGGTTCATTTGTACAAAACGTACATTATGTACAAAACAGAAGAGAGTCACAGGTGTAGAAAACAAACCTATAATTACCGAGGGAGAAAGAAGGGAGTCATACAGTGGGAGATTTTGACTGACATATATACACTACCACACATAACACGGTGATTCAGCGATCAATGCAAAGAAATAGAGGAAAAGAACAGAATGGGAAAGACTAGAGATCTCTTCAAGAAAATTAGAGATACCAAGGGAACATTTCATGCAGAGATGGGCTCGATAAAGGACAGAAATGGTATGGACCTAACAGCAGCAGAAGATATTAAGAAGAGGTGGCAAGAATACACAGAAGAACTGTACAAAAAAGATCTTCACGACCTGGATAATCACGATGGTGTGATCACTCATCTAGAGCCAGACATCCTGGAATGTGAAGTGAAGTGGGCCTTAGAAAGCATCACTAAGAACAAAGCTAGTGGAGGTGATGGAATTTCAGTAGAGCTATTTCAAATCCTGAAAGATGATGCTGTGAAAGTGCTGCACTCAATATGCCAGCAAATTTGGAAAACTCAGCAGTGGCCACAGGAAAAAAAAAAAAACTGACTTTGGAACTTAATTATATTACAAATCCCTCCACTTTTCCATACAATGTAAACTAATCAAGGGAGTGACAGCCTGTGACCTTTGCAACTCACAGGCTCTACCTGTGGCTCAGGAACAGGGACTTACAGAAAGGTGGGGACACAGGAGACTGGAAATCACTACAGGTCACCTTAGAGTCTGTCTGACACAGAGATCTCATCAGATGATGGAACACTATTCATTCACCAGCTACTTTTATACAGTTTTTCACAAGGGTAGGGTGGGTGCTGCAGGAGACAGGCCTTGCCAGAGGGGAAGGACAGAAACTAAAACAAATGGAACACTTCCTGTGTGCTCTGCGCCATGCCTTCGCTTGCTGCCTCTGGGCCTCTATCATGCCTGCTGCTGCTGCTGCTGCTGCTGCTAAGTCGCTTCAGTCGTGTCCGACTCTGTGCGACCCCACAGATTGCAGCCCATTGGGCTCCGCCATCCCTGGGATTCTCCAGGCAAGAACACTGGAGTGGCTTGCCATTTCCTTCTCCAACGTATGAAAGTGAAAAGTGAAAGTGAAGTCGCTCAGTTGTGTCTGACTCAGCAACCCCATGGACTGCAGCTTACCAGGCTCCTCCGTCCATGGGAGTTTGCAGGCAAGAGTACTGGAGTGGGATGCCATTGCCTTCTCCATCTATCATGCCTAGAGATGTCTATTCTGCCTTTGAAATAAAAAAACTGGCAAGCAGAGAGTTTGGAGCAATTCCCCCAGATTACATCAATGCCACCTCTTCAGTAGTTCTTAAGGCTTTAGACAAGAAGTCATAAAAGTTGTGGAGTCAGTGTTTGGGAGCTAAAATGGGCTTTCAAGATTGCCGGGAGAAATATCAATAACCTCAGATATGCTGATGACACCACCCTTATGGCAGAAAGTGAGGAGGAGCTAAAAAGCCTCTTGATGAAAGTGAAGGAGGAGAGTGAAAAAGTTGGCTTAAAGCTCAACATTCAGAAAATGAAGATCATGGCATCCGGTCCCATCACTTCATGGGAAATAGATGGGGAAACAGTGGAAACAGTGTCAGACTTTATTTTTGGGGGCTCCAAAATCACTGCAGATGGTGACTGCAGCCATGAAATTAAAAGACGCTTACTCCTTGGAAGAAAAGTTATGACCAACCTGGATAGCATATTCAAAAGCAGAGACATTACTTTGCCAACAAAGGTCTGTCTAGTCAAGGCTATGGTTTTTCCTGTGGTCATGTATGGATGTGAGAGTTGGACTGTGAAGAAAGCTGAGCGCCGAAGAATTGATGCTTTTGAACTGTGGTGTTGGAGAAGACTCTTGAGAGTCCCTTGGACTGCAAGGAGATCCAACCAGTCCATTCTGAAGGAGATCAGCCCTGGGATTTCTTTGGAAGGAATGATGCTAAAGCTGAAACTCCAGTACTTTGGCCACCTCATGCGAAGAGTTGACTCATTGGAAAAAACTCTGATGCTGGGAGGGATTGGGGGCAGGAGGAGAAGGGGACAACTGAGGATGAGATGGCTGGATGGCATCACTGACTCAATGGATGAGTCTGAGTGAACTCTGGGAGTTGGTGATGGACAGGGAGGCCTGGCGTGCTGTGATTCATTGGGTCACAAAGAGAGGGACACGACTGAGCGACTGAACTGAACTGAACTGTATAGCACAGGGAACTCTGCTCAATACTTCTGTAATGGCCTATATGGAAAAAGAGTCTAGAAAAAGAGTGGCTACTATGTATATATGGGGGCTTCCTAGGTGGTGCTAGTAGTAAAGAACCTGCCTGCCAATGCAGAAGACATAAGTGACGCAGGTTCGATCCCTGGGTCGGGAAGATCCCTGGAGGACAAAATGGCCACCCACTCCAGTACTCTTGCCTGGAAAGTCCCATGGACAGAGGAGCCTGGTGGGCTACAGTCCACTGGGCTGCAAAGAGTCAGACATGTCTAAAGTGACTTAGTGTGCACACACGCACAAACTATGAATAACTGATTCACTTGACTGTACACCTGAAACTCACACATGGTAGATCAACTATACCCAAATAAAAATTTTTTAAAAAATAAAAGATATTATCACTCAGTCAAGCCCATGCCCTTCCCCCAAAAGGAGGTGGCTGAGGTTACAGGAAGCCAAGGTGTGTTGAGCCAATGTGACTGATGGACACTGTTGGTCACAATGCCCACAAGACCCCTGGCCATCACAGCAGCTTCTGTGGCTTTTGAGAATAAGCTCACCCCTGAATATGGATTTTTATGGCCAGACCCAATACTAGGGATCTTCAGTCTTGTCAAACGGACCCATCAGACTGAACTGAACTGAACTGAACTGAATCATTCTCAGTGCTCTTGGAAAAAGGAATTTCTGTGTTAGCAAAGCAAATCATTTCCCTTTGGCTAAATAATGAAAATAACCTCTCCTTAACTCTGGGTCGGGTCTGAGAGCCTGGGACCATGCAGTCTGTAGGGCCCAGTTCCTTCTCTATGGTGCTCTTTCTCCCAGCTGTCTCTGCATGGTAGACAGAATTGAGGCCAAGCTTAGGTTACCTTTCCTGGAGATTCTGTGTTAACTTACAGAGTTCTCTCAGAGCACACCCTGCCTAATGGACTTTAAGTTTTAGGGTAAAAATGGCCATGTATAAGCCATAGAAATATATCTTAAGAGATGACAAAAACACAAAACGGTACACTTAGAGCTTTTATCAGTTTCTCCAGAGAGTGAAAGATATGCCTATTAGGCACCTCCAGTGCGCTTAGTACTTGACCAGGCTGAATAAACCATTTATTTAGGCACTGCATAATGGTAAATATACAATGATGAATAATATACAGCATGTTAGAAGACAAAATCAGGGACTGTAAGAACCGAAAGGATGGCAATCAAGATGACTGAGGTCATCAGCAAAGTCTTCAAAAATCTTCACTGATAAGAACAATTTACCCAGGAGTCTAAGCCTGTTCTGCTTATGGAGCCTGCACAGTAGCTTCCTTGATTTTTGCCTTTTTTTTTTTCAAGCTATTGTTCCACTCCCTCAGAAATGTGATCATTTAGGCCACAACTGGCCACTTCTAAAAAGACCCTAATGGAAATGAACTCTGAGTAGTCATTGGAAGGACTGATGCTGAAGCTGAAGCTCCAATACTTTGGCCACCTGATGCAAAGAGCCAACTCGTTGGAAAAGACCCTGATGCTGGGAAAGATTAAGGGCGAGAGGAGAAGGGGATGACAGAGGATGAGATGGTTGGATGGCATCACTGATTCAATAGACAGAAATCTGAGCAAACTCTGGGAGGTCGTGAAGGACTGGGAAGCCTGGCATGCTGCAGTTCATAGGGTCTCAGAGAGCAGGATACAACCTGGTGACTGAACCCCAGAAAAGAACCTAAGTCCTTCTCTATTTCCTGGAGACTCCAGATATCTGCAGAGTTTGGTTCCGCTAACAGAACCATCCAATCCCCTTTCTGCCTTCAAATCTGGACTCAGGTTTCTTCGGAGGCAACACAATACTTCCTTTCCAACACTCTGTTTAGAACCTGACCACCACACTGTGCTCTGTCCCAGAGCCTCAGAGGCTGAAGGACCCTCTCTGGATCCCCAGCACCACAGCTAAAGCACCGTGGCCGCACGCTCGCATGCAAGCCTTTCTCTGAAAGCTCAGGCCTTTCATCTTTCTCTTTTTCATCACTGTCTTAGCTGGTCACTCGTCCACACTCAGTAATGACTGTGGGCTGTGGCTCACATCTTCCTCTTCATCCCAGGCCCCACCATCCTTCTTGAAAGAAGCACAAGCATTGGAATCAAAGAGAACTGGTTTTGAAACGCAGCTTTGCCCTCGTCTACCAAGTGTGTAACCACAGGCACATTGTGTAACATCTCTGATCCTTAGTTTCTCGTGTAAAACATAATAATGGTGCTTATTTCAAAAAAGGTAGGGAGATGTGTAAATTGCTTATCACAGTGGACAACTCATAGGAACTGATAAATAAATGTTGCCTATGAGGATTGCTATGATGTCGACAGTCAACTTCCACATCACCCAGCCACTTTCAGCTTTGGGCTACCCCCTAGCAATCTGAATCATTTTTCCTGCAAGATCCTAACAAAATCTACCTTCTTTACACCACATTTTTCTATTATTCTATCCCTCTTATTTTTCTGTTCTTCAGCTTTCCTTGATCTTCAATTCCTTCTTGTTCTCCGCCCTCTCCTTTCTTATGTTTCAAAGGAATGCAGACGTCATGGTGTTAACAACATTCTTTGACAGCTGCTTTCTTTCCTCTGCATCTTTTTAGCAAAATCCCTAGTGCTAAATCAAACCAGGTGATTTCCTCTTCTGTTTTTATGCCCAGTCTCCAGAGAGTTGTTAGAAAAATGAAACTGCACTTCAGTGGGGATCTGTAGGTTCATGGTCTTCAGCCTCACCCTGGAAACTGCCTGGGCCATGCCTTATGTTTCAACCCACAACATTCCCCTCCTTCAGGTCACCTCTCTGAAAGTTCCTGCTCAATTCCTGAGTTCCTACGCTCTTGCCGTCTACATCCTAACAGAAGCTTCCTTCACTTCCTGTTACATCCTGCATCTCAGTCCTTTCCCAACTCCTCCTCCAAAGGTACAGATCCACTTGCTCTTGTAGCAGAAGATTCTGTACCCCATCCTTCCTTAGGGATGTCATTCCACTGTTCATCTCTGCTCTCTTCATTGCTTTACCCTTCTTCCACCTACTCGCTGTCTCTTTCAAAATACAAACGTGTTCAGGATGTTCTCTCCTTCAGCTGATCCCCTTCCCCGGACACTACTGGCTGTGTTCTCTGTTTGAAACACGTCTCCTGGTATTTCCTGCTATAAATCTTTCCCCTCTCTTCCTTCTCTCTCCTTTCCCCTCCTCCCTCCTTGTCTCCCACTCCTCCTGCCAACTCCCTTTCCTTCTCCTCGTCCTCCTCTTTCTTCTCTCCACTTCTCCTTTCCTCCAATAAACACATGCACATTTTTCAGGGGTCTGTCCTCTACCCTTTCGTGTTTTTATTTTGGATCATCTCATATAGAGGTCAGAGCCACAGTATTTAACAGCTGGCACCGTTGGGCACTGACAGGACAGATACTGGCCATAAGCATCAGATTCAGCCATGCCAGAGCATACCAGCTGATGTCAGTCCTGCCTCCGGGGCACCCACAGTCACATCTGTCCCTGGGCTGTGCCTCTTATCCCAAACCTCTTTCATAAATCAAAGTGGGCACACGCTCAGTCATGTCCAACACTTTTGTGACCCCCATGGACTGAAGACCACCAGGCTCCTCTGTCCATGGGATTTTCCAGGCAAGAATACTGGAGTGGGTTGCCATTTCCTCCTTCAGGGGACCTTCTCGACCCAAGGCTCAGACCTGCTTCTCCATGTCTCCTGCATTGCAGGCAGATTCTTCACTGAAGTCATGCCAACTGTATCTTGTCCATTTCCACAGCATCTCTAGGCTACCTGGTCCATTGTCATCACCACCAACTCACCTTAACCTCTTTGTTATAATAGCTCTTACTTATCTTTAAAAACTAGGCTGCCGTCTATGGGGTCGCACAGAGTCGGACACGACTGAAGCGATGCAGCAGCAGCAGCAGCATTTCTTTTAGGAAGACTTTCTTGAGACCAACCAGGCTCCTCTGTCCATGGGATTTTCCAGGCAAGAATACTGGAGTGGGTTGCCATTTCCTCCTTCAGGGGACCTTCTCGACCCAAGGCTCAGACCTGCTTCTCCATGTCTCCTGCATTGCAGGCAGATTCTTCACTGAAGTCATGCTAACTGTATCTTGTCCATTTCCACAGCATCTCTAGGCTACCTGGTCCATTGTCATCACCACCAACTCACCTTAACCTCTTTGTTATAATAGCTCTTACTTATCTTTAAAAACTAGGCTGCCGTCTATGGGGTCGCACAGAGTCGGACACGACTGAAGCGATGCAGCAGCAGCAGCAGCATTTCTTTTAGGAAGACTTTCTTGAGACCCCCAGTGTGCAGCTGCGGGTTAAGTGGACTCTGCCCGGTCTCATCCTCACGACTGCCTCTTTCATTCCACTTACCAGGAGATACTGTGTCCTCTCTTTGTTTGCCTCTCTAGCTCTTCCCTGCACCATGAAGCCCCTGAAGGCAGTCTGGATTTGTGCTTGGTACTCAGCAGAAGCTCAGCAAGTGTCTACAGATTTGAAGGACTGATCACCCCAAGCGGGAAGACTGTAATGATGAACACTGGGTGTGCTCCTTGTTACTGTTTAGATTGTGCTTATCATTTGAAAAGACTTGAAACTGGCGATGCTGAGAACACTACCTGGGCTTTGTTCAGTGTTTGGGGAAAGTATCGAGACACCCAGTGCCTCTCGGGAGTTCCTGAGAATTTAAAATCAATTGGAGGGTTCTGTGAACCTCTGCGGCCTTCCCCTGGTACCCATGGACACTTAACGAATCTTGACCGACTGACTCTACCTTTCTCTGTGCTTTGCCAAAACATGCCCATCTGCTTTAGTTTCCTTTCATTTGCCTCTGTCCTCCTTTCTGGATTTTTCTTTCCTGAAGTAGAAATAACAGCTGAACGGTTGAAAGTTACAGTCTCGCATTCCTCTTGTTTGATATTTTTAGTGCCTTCTCAAACCCTGCTCCTCTTTTAGTCATTTCAGTAAAATGAAATTATTTATTTTTATATGTTTCTCTTTTGCCCTGTACCTCTGTTACATCAAAAGTATGTTCTAGACATAAATTGCAATTTAGTTTATTTTTCTGGATCCTGCATTACCTGTAACCATGTGATTTAAGCTATCAATCTTAGAGACAGACGCTACACTTCCTAGAGACCCAAGCTTCTGCGCCTCTGGTGACATGGGGGTGGTGGCCAGCCTGTGGGGAAAACACAATCTGTGAGTAATAAAGCAAGAGGTCTCCTTTAGTCAGTGGAGGAGGCAAAGTTGTTTGGAGCATATTAACCTCCACACTAGTAAAAGGACTCTTTCTTCACAATTGTCTTTTCAATTATTGTCCAAAGTGTGGTTAAAAAATTTCCTCCCTAGCTCTTGTATTTTTATATCATCTCATCACTTCCCCACAAAGAAGATTCACAACAAGTGGGAAAAATGAATATCTCAAATTCTTAACGTAGAAATTCAAGCTTATTGTATCAGAGCATTTTATTTTTGTTAGACAAATACCACGTGGCAGTAATTTAAATCTGGCTTGTGACTGAAATGCAGAGTAACTCTTCTTCTATCCTGGATCCTCGCTGGGGTTTCCTGAACTTGTTATCTGTGTCAGACCATTCTCATATTCTCTCTTTCCACTAGGTCTCCCCACTAGACCTTGTGTTATGTTGTCAGCTGCAAGCCTGGTGTTGGTTCATTTCATGTTATTAACGAATGCAGGAAATTGGCTCTCATTGATCACACAGAGTGCTAAGTGCTTTATATGTGCTATGTGTTTTAATTCCCATCATAATCCAGTGATGAAGAGATTATTTTCATCCTGTTAGATAAGTGCACCAGGGTTCGGAAAGCTTAAGTAATTTGATTTGACCAACAGACAACAGAGTCGAGGGAGGGGGGCCTGGAGTTCAATTCAATTATGGTTGCTTTGGGAAGCCCGTGATTACTCTCCTATACAAGGTTACATCTTACCGTGACTAGGGGTGCCACAAAATTTAGCATTTATTTTCTTTTTTATTGGCATTGACTTTTTTTGTCTTACAAGTTTCACTGTGGTTTCCGGTGGATTCTCTCTGTCTCTTGTAAACTGCTTTGGAGGGTACTCTCCGTACATATATGCGTATGTGGACATGCATGAGAAATTAGAGAGAGTTTTGTTTATACATTAGAATATTTACCCAATTGCATTTTCTCCTGAGGATTCTTCTCTTTTCTATATCCCCAGTTTGAGAGTTTTGTAAAATAGTCTCTAGCTTACCAAAGGAAAATGCATTGGTGCCGGGAGCCAGCGTGAGGAATCCCGCCCGTGACAAGGTCATGAGGAAGGAAGCCTGACAAAACGCAAGGACGTGATCAGGCTTCAGGGGTTCCCCCTGGTATTTCCTGAGCATCCACCCCCCAAAACCAGAGTCTGCCAGCCTTTGTACTCTGCTTTTCCGCTCTTCTATTCTCTGGAAAAAGTCAAATCAGGGCTTTAGTCTTCTGCATTTGAAAGGGATGTTTCAGTTAAACCCCTCTGATAGCTCTCTAGCTTGCCTAACAGGTCCCCCCGGACCTCTTACAGCTTGTGAATTGCTTACAGCCCCCCAACCGCGAGAGGCACAAAGCCTAAAAGCATCTTAAAGATACAGAGCCTTTTCTAAAGAGTTAAAAATCATATTGGTGACGATTTTCACTGTTGACTCAATGATTGCTGCCAGGCCTCCATATTCTTTATCTTTTAGGCACTTGGGAGGATGTTAATCAATGTAAATGGGATATGGAAAAAGATATATAGTAGTTTTGATGTTAGCAACATTAGACTTTTGAGTTACTTTTCTTTTGTTATAAATCACTGTACTCTTTTTGCTGCTGCTGGTGCTGCTAAGTCACTTCAGTCGTGTCGGACTCTGTGTGACCCCATAGACGGCAGCCCACCAGGCTCCCCCATCCCTGGGATTCTCCAGGCAAGAATACTGGAGTGGGTTGCCATTTCCTTCTCCAATGCATGAAAGAGAAAAGTGAAAGTGAAGTCGCTCAGTCTGTCCGACTATTAGCGACCCCATGGACTGCAGCCCACCAGGCTACTCCGTCCATTGGATTTTCCAGGCAAGAGTACTGGGGTGGGGTGCCATTGCCTTACTTGTTATAAATTGCTATATCTTTGTGATATAAGAATGTAACTTTATTTAGTGCTGAGAGTGGCACCAGACTTTGGGAAGATCAACACAAATAAGTCTTCTGGTTGACAAACCCTTATCAGAAAAAAGGCTGTAAAATGTTAATTGGCCCTTTTGGCCGGAAGATGATGTAAATTACCTAAGACTTGTGTATACAAGTAGGCATGCAGAGAGAAAAGCCTGGTTTTGATAAGAGTCTGGGCTGCTAACACTGCATAATTTTGTATTACCCATTGATCTCTATGTACAATCAAAAAGGTATAAAAGGCCTCTCTAGACAATAGAGGCCGGGGCTAGTCATTGGAAGGACTGGTTTCCCCCATGTCTCCTCTTTACTCTAATTTCAGGCTGAATTCCCATCTGGGGCATGGAGGCTTGCCATGTCTGCTTACTTGTCCCGGCTTCTAAGATCCATGAGAAAGGGAGCCCAAGGCGGGGCACTCTCCAATATTCAAACGGACGCCGGCAGCCTAACGTAGATGGTGCAAGTTCCTTGTCTGGAACTTTATTGGCTTTCCACGTAAACCAAGTTACTCAGCCTCCTTTCTCCACTTAATTTTCCTACTACACTATTTCTTCCTAATCTAATCTTATATTAGTAAATAAATAAGTCTTTCCTCGCCAATGCCGTCCCCGCTTTGAATTCCCTGGATCCACCGGGGCTGGACCCTGGCACATTGGGTTGGCCAAAAAGTTTGTTAAGGTTTTCCTGTAAGATGTTATGCAAAAATTCAAACAAACTTTCTGGCCAATCCAATACCAACAAATGGCTTCTCTGCACAAACGATGGAGTAGTTGTGTGTGTTCAGTCACTCACATGGACTGTAGCCTGCCAGGCTCCTCTGCCCATGGAAGTTTTCCAAGCAAGAATATTGGAGTGGGTTTCCAGGAATCGAACCTGCCATCTTATTTCTCCTGTGTTGGCAGGTGGATTCTTTTACTACTAAGCCATCTGGGAGTGGTTGACATGGTCCCAATTCTATTCCCAATCTGTCCTCATCTGCTTCCCACCTTATTTTCCCCTCTTGCCACTGTGTTCTCCTGCAACTTGGTGTTCACTGAAACCAATTCCTAGAAGCTGATTCTGTCCCTCCTGCACCCCTCTCTTTTGGGGATCAGCTTTTCTCCTTTCAATGAAACCTTTCTCTACTTACTGTCATCTTTGACTCCTTTTAGTCAGGGCCTCACAGTTGAAACAGTGAGATAGATGATTGTTAGCAGTATTTCTACAACTAAATTACAAGAGCAAGAACTTTGGTTACAAGGTTTTATCTTTTAAAAACTCATCTGAAGTGGCTGGACAGTGCTAATATATGGTGAGCCCTCAACAAGCTTCTCCAGGTGATTGGTCAAAAGGGCACATTTACTAGTCTGGGGTCTCCTTGTCAGGCACTTTGAAAATGACCAACCCAGTAAATGGGGTGAGGCCTGCCATCTGCCAGGCACATGCAGATTAAGAATCTTTAGTGAGGAAAGGCTCTTTAACATGAGGAGCACTTTGGTGTCATTTAGCGCCAAGTTAGATGATGTGACATAAATCATAAGCCAGGCCTCAAGTTATTCAGTGATCTTTTGAGCCTTATTGTACTTCTGTCCTAAACAAACCCCGTCCTTTGCCCAACATCTGCTTTGTGCCACCCAACCCAGTCACAGCCTTTTCTCCATTTTTACTTGCTGAAATTTTCTAAGGCCTGTGTGTGCTCCCAAAGCATCCCATACTTCTGCTAGCAAAGCACTTACAACCATTTAAATTATGTGTGTGACTGGATAATAGATCACAGCCTCTCTAGGAAGCTATTAGATGCTCATTGCTTCAGAGGAGCAGTGTAGAGAGCAGAAAGTGAAAGGCCTCTTCAACATTTTGGAAGTAGAAGGGCTTCTCCTATAGTGATATTTGCTGTTGTACTCACCAAAACCCATTTCATTTTTCTCTTGGACACAACAGCTAGATGGTGTTTTTCAGACTCCCCTGGAGTCAGATGGGACCATAACTAAATCCGACTTATGGAATGCTGATGCAAACAGTACAGACCTCTTTCATACCTGGCCCGTGGAAAGCTCCCTAGCAGTCCCCAGGTTCCATCTCTCTTCCTCTGCTAGCTGCATGGAGAGGGCCCTAAAGACCCAGAGGATGGTGGAGCCATGAAAGGGAAGGAGAATAGTTCCCTAAATCACCACGTGAGAGATTTGCTGCTGCACACTTCCAGTGAACTGTCTAATGTGGGGATGGAGGGTGAGCTGGGGGACAGAAAGCCCTGATACAAAACGCATGTGGAGACCAGGTTGGTAAGAGAACTCTGCAAAAGGAACATGTACGGAGTGAATCTGGAGTCCCCGAACACCATGCGGCCCAGCTCAGGCACAGGATATAGGACTGTGGGACAGAGGCCATGATGAATGAGGGGCCTGATCAATCCTTATCTCGTTCCCACCTTATTTTCCCCTCTTGCCACTGTGTTCCCTTGCAACTTGGTGTCCACTGAAACCAGTTCCTAGAAGCTGATTCCACCCCTTCTGCACCCTTCTCTTTTGAGGGGTGAGCTTGTCTCCTTTCAATGAAACCTTTCTCTGCTTACTGTCATCTTTGATCTTCTTTTAGTCAGGACCTCACAGTGGAAAACAGTGAGATAAAAGTTAAGTGATTGTTAGCAGTATTTCTACAACTAAATTACAAGTGCAAGAACTTTGGCTACAAGATTTTATCTTTTTAAAAATTCACCTAGAGAGGCTAGACAATGCTGGTATATAGTGAGCCCTCAACAAACATCTCCAGGTCGGGTCAGGGCTGCCTATGTGTCTCTACAAGTACAGGGACTATACAAAATGGCATGTTTACCAGTTTGGGGTTTCCTTATCAGGCACTTTGAAAATGACCACCACTTGTCATGGGTGACTGCAGAGACTGACACCAAGCGTCAGATGGAATGCTGGGTGTCTCAGCAGATGCAAGCGGGCAGGTAGTCACAGGTTCAAGGGCAGAGCTGCCCTTCCCAAGCCCTCCCTAGTGACTCTTCAACACTTTATAAGACCCACCTCCAAAATTATATGCAAGCTGTGGAAAGAGGAGGCCTCGAATGGGCTGAGATGATGTTTCTGCTACTCTGGGGGAGTGGGAGCTTGAAACAGAAAGTAGGTTAGGTTGCAGATTAAGATTCAGAAATGTGTATTAAAAAATTTTTTTTTTCTTGGAGTATAATTCAGGTAATCTCTGCTGTATGGCAAAGTAGCTCAATTATACACATATAGACATTCTTTTTTTATGTGTTTTCCATCACGGTTTATCACAAGATATTGAATATAGTTCCTCATGCTATACAGTAGGTCCCTGTTGTTTATGCATCCTGTATATAATAGTTTACACCTGGTAATCCTAAACTCCTAGTCCTTCCCTCCTCCACCCCCTTCCTCTTGGCAACCACACTGTTCTCTAAGTCTGTGGGTCTATTTCTGTTTCCTAGATAGGTTCATTTGTGCCCTATTTTAGATTCCAGACATAAGTGATATCATATGGTCTTTTTCTTTTTCTGACTTCACTTCGTGTGATAATCTCTAGTTGCATCCATGTTGCTGCAAATTGCATTATTTTATTCTTTCTTTATATCTGGGTAATATTCCATTGTGTATCTGCACCACATCCTCTTTATCCACTCATCTGTCAATATACAGTTAGGTTGTTTCCATGTTTTGGCTATTGTGAATAACGCTGTGAACATACGGATGCACGTATCTTTTTGAATGATAGTTTTGTCTGGGTATATGCCCAGAAGTTGGATTGCTGGATCATATGGTAATTCTAGTTTTAGTTTTTTGAGGAACCACCACACTGTTACCTATAGTGGCTGCACTAACTTATATTCCCACCAACAGTGTAGGAGCCTTCTCTTTTCTCCACACCTTCTCCCACATTTGTTGTTTGTCAGCTTTTTAATGATGGCCATTCTGACTTGTGTGAGGTGGTATCTCACTGTCATTTTGATTTGCCAAACAAGTATGTGTTTGTCAACACCAAGGATGAGGACTGAGATTCATCCTGACTCCCTCATTTGCTTGCCTATCTTTCCTGCTGTCCTGGTGAGCTCTGTGAGTCAGGGCCTGTCTGGCTCACCAGGGTGTCCCCAGTGCCCAGCACAGGGTAGATGCTTAATGACTATTTACAAATATGTGAACAAATGAACAGTCTGTGGGTGAGAGAATGGTCCCATTCCAGTCTGTCAATGATGGCTGTGGGAAATAACGTCACATCAGCAAAAGCAGAGAATCAGGTTGAGAGAGCCTTCTGGGGGCAGATTTTGTCATTTCCTTTGAAAAATCAAAGGGTTTCCCTGGTGGCTCAGAGGGTAAAGAATCTGTCTGCAATGTGGGAGACCTGGGTTCAATCCCTGGGTTGGGAAGATCCCCTAGAGAATGGAAAGGCTACCCACTCCAGTATTCTGGCCTGGCGAATTCCATGGACTGTATAGTCCACGGGGTTACAAAGAGTCAGACTCAACCAAGTGACTTTCACTTTCATTTTCCTTTGAAAGGTCAAAAAGCTAAATGTCACTGAATCTATTTCCTGGGAGACAACGTTAGCTCCTGGGGCCTTAAAATGCAAATGACCAATGACAGCACCATCATCTTTGTGGAGGCGTCCTTTAATTCATGTTTAACTCTTAGGGTGCTAAGTTCAGAAGACAATAAGCAGATGCAGTGGCAGGCTTCCACTGTGATATTTGCTTTTACAAAAAAAAAAAAAAACAAGCTTATCCATTTTACATACTGTCTCTCCATAACTCTGATTTCAATCATTCTGATCACAAGAAAATATCAACAGTACTTTTATATGAGCTGGGAATACTACTTTAGATAATGATTTGAGAGTGGTTATTTTTGATGTATAATGGTCTAAGATAGTTTCAATACTGGGTTTTCATTTTACATGATAATTATAACCATGAAAATAATTATTAACACTGTTATGGTATGGACTGCTTATTCAGTGCTTGGCATTAGTGGTAAAGAACCCACCTGGTAATGCAAGAGACGTAAGAGATGTGGGTTCGATCCCTGGGTTGGGAAGATCACCTGAAGAAGGACATGGCAACCCACTCCAGTATTCTTGCCTGGAAAATCCCACGGACAGAGGAGCTTGGTGGGCTACAGTCCATAGGGTCGCAAAGAGTCGGACACGACTGAGTGACTTAGCACACATGCACACACCCTTAAGCCAAGGAANATGTGGGTTCGATCCCTGGGTTGGGAAGATCACCTGAAGAAGGACATGGCAACCCACTCCAGTATTCTTGCCTGGAAAATCCCACGGACAGAGGAGCTTGGTGGGCTACAGTCCATAGGGTCGCAAAGAGTCGGACACGACTGAGTGACTTAGCACACATGCACACACCCTTAAGCCAAGGAATGCCAAGGGGGGTCAGTAGTCACCAGAAGCTTGGAGAGAGTCACAGAGCAGGTTTTCCCTCAGAGCTTCCAGATGGAACTAACCCTGCAACAACTTGACTGCAGATTTCTGGCCTCTAGGCCTTTGAGAAACCTATATGCATGTCAGGAAGCAACAGTTAGAACTGGACATGCAACAACAGACTGGTTCCAAATAGGAAAAGAAATCCTTTGGCCACCTGATGTGAACAACTGACTCACTGGAAAAGACCCTGATGCTGGGAAAGATTGAAGATAGGAAGAGAAGGGGATGACAGAGGATGAGATGGTTGGATGACATCACTGATTCAATGGACATGAGTTTGAGCAAACTTTGAGAGACAGTTAAGGACAAGGAAGCCTGGCATGCTGCAGTCCATGGGGTCGCAAAGAGCTGGACATGACTGAAGCGACTTAGCACACACTCATGCATGCATGCACACTGTCTTCTTTTATCTTGCCAGTCCTGCCAACACTGTTGTAACCAACACCTGTATTAAATTTCCTCTGTTTGAAATGTCAAGAGAAATTTGGGGTTCTTTCCCTCAACTGAACCTGACTGGTACTCTTTACTTCCAACTATGACAGAGAATGCTGTCCTCCAGCAGATAGTTCTGCTGAGCTCTTCTAGGAAACATTCTTGAAGCCTCCATCTAAACATTCTCCTCCAGCCGTTCTTCTGAGTTATTCAGGGGATACCAAATTTCCTACACCTAAACTTTCTGCTTACACAGTGATTTCTATTCTCTGCAACTAAACCAACCCTGACTGAAATGACAGGATTCTGGGATTCAAAGACTTGGTCATCTTTCTAACGCCCCATCTCGAAAATGTCTGTGCACCCATCTCACTGGCTGAGCATGACTGTGGAGCCACACATACATTCTGGTGACCAGAAATCCAGAATCTAAGAGTGTCTGCTAACTGCTGGTGAGGAGACAGGGCAGACAGGTCTGGGAGTTTATGGGCTTCACTTTGTTGGGTATTTGTGATTACAATGATCAGTTATAAGAGTCGTTTGGAGGTGATTTCTTGATTTTGAACACATTGGCAGTACAAGGAAGTATGACAGATATGCACACAAGTTTTAGTTAGACGCATCTGAGTGAATCCAGCTCCTCCATACATGGCTTGTAGCTCTCAGTTTTCTTGTTGGAGTGTCCGTAAAATGTCAGCAACAGCTTTAGAAGATTCTTGTACAGGATTAGGTGAGATAACCTATGTATATTGGTAAAACACTTAGCCTGGTGACTGGCATATGGTAAGTAAGTATTCAATTTTTTAAAAATAGCTATTATTTTTAAAATTAATAATTAATTTTAACTGGCGGATAATTACTTTACAATATTGCGATGGGTTTTGCCCATATATCAACATGAATCAGCCACAGGTATCCATGTGTCTCCCCATCCTGAACCCCCCTCCAAACTCCCTCAAAAATAGCTAATATGTTCCTCATTTTTCAAAATGGTTTTCCTTGTAGGTATACCTTTTAAAAACATGGATGTGTAAATTCGCAGTTTAACCAAGTCCACCAAACTTTGGCAAGATCACCTGGGCCAGGGCCAGGTTGTGTCATTGAATGTTGTGCCTTTTCCGCCTGAGATACAAGCCCAGAGGTCTGCATTCAGGACTAGAGGAGAAAATGCCCATTTATTTCCGCCAGCCACAGTGATGACTGGTCATTCAGGAAAGAGCATGAAGGAAACCAAGTGTACTCTGGGCGTGTTTCATCCATAGATTTTTCCCAAAAGGCAAGTGTGGTTACGGAAGACTATAAAAGATTGCTGATGAATATGTTCCACTTTTTCAACAGAGTGCACATTTTGACTTTGGGGACAATTTTCTAGGAAAGTCTCCATAAAACTAGTGCTGTTTCTGGGGCCATAACTCCCAGGGATCATTCTTAGGAGAGATTCTGTAAAGAAAAATTTGAACACCAGAATGGTCAAAGGACTGCCTGACCCATTGTGTGGGAACTTTGTTTTCTATGTCATACAGTGCTGATGGCCTACTCAATGGTTGTTTCCTCTTCTCCTTGCTTACAGAAGACGATTTTATTTGGACTATAACTTGTCATGAATCATGAGGCATGAATGAACTAAGTCAACTAGAGCAATACTGTTCCCCTCTGCAAACAATTGGTTTAGGGGTCTAGCCAATGGCACAAGAAGTCAGGTGGGGGCTTCTAGGAAAGATCTTCCTTTCTGCTGCAGGAGAGTCACCCCATCCTTCCTGCTTTGTAACTTTTCATGTAGAGTTGAGATGCTTGGAGATGTTGCAGCCATGTTGCAACCATGAGGTCAAGAGAATCCCAGAGATGAACATGGAGAGCTCTTACATCATTGATCCACTGACCCCACCCTGAAAATGACTACCTTCAGAATTTTTGCTAAGCAAGAAAATAATGAAGAGGCTAATTTATTATGCTGCTTTGATCCTGATTCCATCTGGGTGTAGTTTGATGGTCTAGTCAGAAGACAGTTTAGTACAAGATCTAGTTGATAATTTCTGGTTAAGTGTTGATCTCAAATTTTCCTAATTTTACTCTTTGTACTGGTATGTGTTTTATAATAAATGGCAAAGGAGTCTGACTCCATTGATAGATATTTTCTGTCTCTTTGGAAGAAGATGAAGCAGAATGTGACTGCTCTTGATCCTGATGCATCTCCAGGTAACAAGTTTATTCACACAATTGTGTAGGGACAACAGAGATTCCCATACTGAGAGTCTTACATTATTTTTAGTTGTTTGCAGACAGGGTCACGCTTGCTGCCATAACCTCAATACCTGGTTCTACCTAAACAAACCTGAAAACCAAACAGTGTTCCAAAAAATCCAAATGATATCTTAATGATGGTTATATATTTTTTTCTTTATATCGGCTCTTTACAGTGCTTCTTTACAGTGCCATCCTGTTTTTTGTTTGTTTTTTTTTAATTCTTGAAGTCTGCTGCACGCTTGACACAAAAACTGTTTTGCTAGTCCTAATGGCTAATTACTTGAAGTGGGAAGGAAAAAAATCTCAAATACAGACTGATTAACAGTGTAAGCTTACAAGTTACCACCCACACATGGAGCCATACTTCTTCAGTGAAAATATTTTGCAGAATTACATAAATTCACCAGGAACCTTAAACTATATATTTTGGGAGAAAAGGAAGCAGGCTTCCTGGAGGAAGACGCTGGTTACCTCTATTTAACCACTCTAAAAACCTTTTTGTATGTTGATAGCCTTGTCATTATTTAGAGTAAAGAATGGGCAGTGAAGCTGCTGGAATTTTTGCTCAAATAACCTACCTGGATATACATTTTTAATAAGAAGTTTTAGAAAAAGTTATAAACTAATGATATTCCATAAAATGAAATATTTACACAAATGAATGGAGAATGTAGTATGGAAACATATACACTACCATATGTAAAATAGAGAGCAGTGGAAATTTGCTGTATGACTCAGGGGACCCCAACTGCTG
>SJYX01004958.1:4290-21316 GCA_006410675.1 Oreotragus oreotragus
AAGAGTTGACTCATTGGAAAAGACTCTGATGCTGGGAGGGATTGGGGGCAGGAGGAGAAGGGGACGACCGAGGATGAGATGGCTGGATGGCATCACGGACTTGATGGATGTGAGTCTGAGTGGACTCCTAGAGATGGTAATGAACAGGGAGGCCTGGTGTGCTGCAATTCATAGGGTCGCAAAGAGTTGGACACAACTGAGTGACTGAACTGAACTGAACTGAACTGAAAACAACTAAATTATTTCTTCTTTGAGAAAATATTAGAAAGTTATTCGAGGAAGTATTACTTTTTATGTATGGCTGCGTTATTAAGAACACAGATTCTACAGTCAAATCCTAGCTCTACTAGATAAATCAGGGAATGACCAAGATAGTGGAGTAGAAAGACCTTGAGCTCACCTCCTCCCATGGGCAACTATTTATACCAAAAGTATTACCATTTACACAACACCCATTGATGAGAAAGACCAGAATACTAGCAGAAGATATTCTACAACTAAAGATGTAAAGAAGGAACCACAATGAGACAGACAGGAGGGGTGGCAATGCGGTATAGTAAATACCCATACCCCTACACCAGTGACTCGCAAATGCGAGGATAAGTACAACTATAGAGATTCTCCCCAACGAGCGAGGAATCTGAGCTCCACATCAGGCCTCACCCAACAGTGAGCAGGCATCAGCTATTGGACCTTTTGGACCCCAGCCCTGTTGGCTAGTCAGTAGATATCAGCCCTAGGACCAACTCAGTCCAGCAGCCTGCCATGTCAGGACCCAACCAACCCACCAACAATCCAGCACCAACTCTGGAACATGTTAGACCCTTCAACCAGCCACCTCAGAATCCATCCCCAATAGCAAACAGCTGACACCAGCTTTGGGACAAACTGGACCCTATAACCAATCAGGAACCAGCATTGCCCACAGTCAGGTCAGCGTTAGATCCAGGACACGCTGGATCTAATAGAACCTGGCTCTGCACACCAGTGGGTCAACACTAGCCCTGGAAACCACTCCCCCCACCCAAGGCTCTTCAGCCAGCCTCCTCATGACCTGGTCCCGCCCACCAGAGGCTGGAAGGTTCCACATAAGGTAGGGACTGGTAATTATTGGGCCAGGGGCCAGTCACACATGCCAGACTTGGCACAGTAGTCAGCTTGTTACAACAGAAGGACTTATGCAGTCCACATAGGGGGCACCCGTATAGCTTAATGACCAGAAGGGAGAACACTACTGGAACCTATAGGATGTCTCCTAAAAAAGCCACTTCCTGAAGGTCAGGAAGCATAACAAACCTACCAAATACACAGATATAAAAATAGCAAGTTAAGCAAACGGAGGCAACAGAAGAGTATGTTCCAAACCAAGGAACAAGGTAAAACCCAGGAAGAACTGAGTAAAGTGGAAGTAGGCAATCTACCCAATAAAGAGTTCAAGGTAATGATTGTAATGATGCTCAAATAATTTGGGAGAGACTGGAGGAACTGAGCAAGAAGTTAGAAGTTTTAAACAGAGTTAGATAATGTAAAGAAGAACCAAACAGAAATGAGGAGTATAATAACTAAAATAAAAATACACCAGAAGGAATCAACAGTAGATTGGATGCTACAGAGGAACAGTTCAGCTAGCTGGAAAACAGAGTAGTGGAAATCACTGGAAACAGAAAAAAAAAAAAAAAAGTGAGGACAGTAGGGGATATATATATGTATAGCCTCCCAGGTGGCACTAGTGGTAAAGAATCTGCCTGCCAATGCAGGAGATGTAGGAAACATGGCTTTGATCCTTGGGTTGGAAAGATCCCCTGGAGGAGGGTATGGCAACCCACCTCAGTATTCTTGCCTGGAGAATCCCACGGACAGAGGCGCCAGGCAGGCTACGGTCCACAAGGTCACAAAGAGTCAGACACGACTGAAGAGACTTAGCATGCATATACCTACATGTATATCGTGTCCAACTCTGCGACCCCGTGGACTGTAGCTTACCAAGCTCCTCTGTCCATGGGATTTTCCAGGCAATAGTACTGGAGTGGATTGCCATTTCCTTCTCCAGAGGATCTTCCTGACCCAGGGGTCAAACCCGGGTCTCCCGTACTGTAGACAGATGCTTTACTGTCTGAGCCACCAGGGAAGTCATACACATACACACACACACACACACACACATACACACACACACACACATAGTTATGACTGATTTACAATGTTGTATGGCAGAAACCAACACAACATTATAAAGCAATTATCTTCCAATTAAAAAAAATTTTTTTAAAGAAATGACAATTTGAGACTTTTGTAGTAACACTCACATTAAAGTGGTCCCAAAAGAAGAGAGAGAGAAATGAGAACATATTTGAGGACATAATAGCTGAAAATTTCCTTAATCTGGAAAAAGAAACAGACATCCACATCCAGGAAGCGCAGACAGTTACAAACAGAATCAACCTAAAGATAGCCACATCAAAATACATAGTGATTAAAATAGCAAAAATTAAAGATAAAGAGAATTTTAAAAGCAGCAAGGGAAAATCCACAAGTTACATACAAGGGAACTTCATTAAGGCTATCAGCTGACTTGCAGAAATTCTGCAGGCCAGAAGGGAGTGGCATGATATATTTAAAGTGATAAATTGGGAAAACCTGCAATCCAAGAATACTCTATCTGGAAAGACTTTTTCATTCAGATTTGATGGGAAAATCAAAAGTTTTACAGACAAGCAAAAACTAGAAGAGAGCAGCACCAACAAACCAACTTGACAAGAAGTGTTAAAGAAACTTTTCTAACTAAGAAAGAAAAGATCACAAATAGAAATATAAAATTATGAATGAAAAAATCTCATTGGTAAAGTCAAATAGATAGTAAATGTAGTAAGTCAACTATGCATAAAGAATAATGTTAACAGACAAGTAATAAAATTACCTATATCCATGACAAATAGCTAAGGAATACACACACACACACACAAAAGATGTAAAATATGAATCAAAAATAGCAAACATGGGGAGGGGGAGTAAAAGTGTAGGATTGGAAAATGTGTTTAAACATAAGAGATGAGCAGCTGAAAATAATCATGTATGTATATATAGATTCCTATATATAAACTTCATGGTAACACAGACCAAAAATCTATAATAGATACATACACACACAAAAAAGAGAAAAGAATCCAAACATAACACTGTGGCTAGCCATCAAACCACAAGGGAAGAGAGTTTTAAAAAAAAAAGGAATAAAAAATAACTACAAAAACAACCCCAACAATTAATGGCAATAAGGAAATAATTATCAATAATGTATCATTTTAATTTTTTATTTTTTATTGGGGTATAGGTGCTTTACAGTGTTGTGCTGGTCTCTACTGTGCAACAAAGTGAATCAGCTATGTGTTTATATATATCCCTTCTTTTTTAAATTTCCTTCCCATTTAGGTCACCACAGAGAATTGAGTAAAGTTCCTTTTGTAATACAATAGGTGCTCATTAGTTATCTATTTTCTACATAGTATCAATAGTGTATATATGTCAATCTCAGTCTCTCAATTTATCCCTCCCCTCTTTGCCCCCCTTGGTATCCATACATCTGTTCTCTACATCTGTGTCTGTGTTTCTGCTTTGTAAATAAGATCGTCTATACCAAGAACACCAGTATCATAACTAGCTATTGGAAACCATTGACAGGAGGATGCTCCCAGCACAGAAGTATCTAAATATATAAAACAAATGTTAACGCATTGTTAACTAGAGATGTATTATGGCCACAAGCATTAGTTTCTGCAAAAATCCCCTGGTCAATAATGTGTTAACAAACATTAAGAGAGAAATTGAGAGTAACACAGTAATATTGGAGGACATTAACATCTCACATACATCAATGAACAGATTATCTAGACAGAAACTAAGGAAACATTGCCCTTAAATGGTACATAAATGAACTATATACATATATATAAACATTATACATACAAAACATTAAATATATATAATGCATTATATATATGAAACATTCTTTCCAAAAGCAGCAGAATATACATTATTTTCAAGTGCACATAGACCAGTCTCCAGCATGGATCACATGGTAGGCCACTAAGCAAGTTTTGGTAAATTTTATAAAACTAAAATTGTGTCAAGCATCTTACCAACCACAATCTTATGAGAGTAGAAATCAACTACAAGAGGAAAACTGCAGAAATCACAAACACGTGGAGTCTAAACAATATACTACTAAGCAAAAAATCCCTGAAAAAAAATCAAAGAAGAAATTTTAAAAATACCTGGAGATGAATGAAAAGGGAAACACCATGATCTAAAATCTATGGAATGAAACAGAAGCAGTTCTAATTGGAAAGTTTATAGTGATACACACTTACTTCAGGAAATTAAAAAAAAAAAAAACTCAAACAACCTAACTTTACACTTAAAGGTACTAAAAAGAGGAGAACAAGCGAAAATCCAAACTTGGTAAAAGGAAAGAAATCTTTATGCTTTATTTACTTCAGAGCAGAAATAAATGAAACAGAGACCAAAAAACCATAGAAACAATCAATGACACTGAAGAGCTGATTCTCTGGGAAAAAAATATATAAGATTGATCAACATTTTTGCAAGATTCATCAAGAAAAAGAGAGAGGGGCCCAAATCAATAAAATCAGAAATGTAAAAGAAGTTATAATCAACACCAAAGAAATAAAAAGGATCATAAGAGACTAAAAACAATTATATGTCAATAAAATGGACGACCCAGAAGAAATGGACAAATTCCTAGAAGTGTACAGTTTCCCAAGACTGAAACAGAAAAAATAAAGAATATGAACAGATCAATTTCATGTAATGAAACTGAATCAGCAATAAAATTTAAAAGTCCCAACAAAAAAAGTCTAGGACCAGATGACTTCATTGGTAAATTCTACCAAACATTTAGTTGGAGTTAAGACCCATCTTTCGCAAACTTTTCCAAAAACCTGCAGAGAAACTGGAAATTTGTTCTACGAGGCCAGCATTACCCTGACACCAAAACTGGACAAAGATATCATGCAAAAGAAAATTAAAGGCCAATATCACTGATGAACATGTACGCAAAAATCCTTAGCAAAATATTTGCAAATTGAATTCAACAATACATTAAAAGGGTCAAACACATGATCAAGTGGGATTCATCCCAGGGATACAAAGATAGTTCAATATCCACAAATCAATGTAACACACCATGTTAACAAACTGAAGTATAAAAATCATTTGATCCTCTAAATGGATGCAGAAGGAGCTTTTGACAAAATTTGGCATCTGTTTATAATAAAAACTCTCCAGAAAGTGGGTCTAGAGGGAACATACCTCAACAAAATAAAGGCCATATATGACCAATATCATACTCAACAGCAAAAAGCTAAGGATCTTGTTCCTCTAAGATCAACATTCAAAAAACTGAGATTCTGGCATCCAGTCTCATCACTTCATGGCAAATAGATGGTGAAACAAGGGAAACAGCGACAGACTTTATTTTTGGGGGCTCCAAAATCACTGCAGATGGTAACTGCAGCCAGGAAATTGAAAAAGGGGCTTGCTCCTTGAAAGAAAAGATATGACAAACCTAGACAGTGTATTAAAAAGCAGAGACGTTAGTTTTCTAACAAAGGTTGATATAGTCAAAGCTATGATTTTTCCAGCAGTCATGTACAAATGTGAGAGTTAGACCATAAAGAAGACTGAATGCCAAAGAATTGATGGTTTTGAACTGTGGTGCTGAAGACTCTTGAGAATCCCTTAGACTGCAAGGAGATCATACCAGTCAATACTAAAGGAAATCAACCCACCCTGAATATTCATTGGAAGGGCTGATGTTGAAGCTGAAGCGCCAATACTTTGGCCACCTAATGGGAAGATCCAGTTCATTGGAAAAGACCCTGATGCTGGGAAAGATTGAAGGCAGGAGGAGAAGGGGATGACAGAGGGTGAAATGATTGGGTGACATCATCAACTCAATGGACATGAGTTTGAGCAAACTCTGGGTGATGGTGAAGGACAGGGAAGCCTCGTGTGCTACAGTCCATGAGGTTGCAAAGTCAGACATGACTGAACAATTGAACAACATCAAAATCAAGAACAAGGTGTGTATCCCCATTCTCACCACTTTTATTCTATCAATACTGAAAGTCCTAACTACAGCAATCAGACACGAAAAAGAAAAAAAGTGGAAAGGAAGAAACGAAGCTGTCACTGTTTACAGATGACGTACTACACATAGAAAATCCTAAACATGCCACCGAAAAGTATTAGAGTTCATCAACATTGCAGGATACAAAATTAATATACAGAAATCTATTGCATTTCTATATATCAACAGTGAACTATCAGAAAGAGAAATTAAGAAAACAATCCCACTTAAAGCTGCATCAAAAAGAATAAAAGACCTGTACTCAGAGAACTATAAAACACTGAGGAAAAAAATTAAAGATGAAGCAAGCAGATAATTGGTAAAACTAACATTCTTAAAAGGACCATAATACACAGGCAATCCACAAATACAATGCAATTCCTGTCAAAATATCAATGTCATTTTCACAGCACTAGAACAAATATGGGAACACAAAAGATCCTAAATAGCCAATACAATCTTGGGAAAAGAACAAAGCTGGAGGTATCATCATGCTCCTTGATGTAAAACCATACTACAAAGCTATACTCATATGGTACTGACACAAAACCAGATATTTAGATCAATGGAACAGAATAAAGAGCCCAGAAATAAAACTACACTTACATGTGCAATTAATCTATGACAAATGAGGCAAGAATGTACAATAGGGAAAAGACCAGCTATTCAATAAATGATGTTTGGAAAACAGGAAAACTACATGCAAAAGAATCAGATTGAACTGCACTCTCATACCATGAACAAAAATAAGTTCAGAATGGATTGAAGATTTAAATGTAGGACCTGAAACAACACTTCTAGAAGAAAACACAGGCAGAAACTATTTGACATTGGTCTTAGTAATATTTTTTAGGATATGACTCCTCAGGTGAGAGAAACAAAGGCAAAAATAAACAAGTGGGACTACATCAAAAAACACAGCTTTTGCACAGTAAAAGACTACCTATTGAAGGGGAGAGGGTATTTGCAAACAATATATTCAATAAGGGGTTAATATTCAAAATATACAAAGAACTCATACAACTCAACATCAATAAAGCAAACCACCAGATTTTTTTAAGTGTATAGAATTTGAATAGACATTTTATGAAGGCGTACAAAAGGACAACAGTCCCATAAAAAGACACTTTACACCAGCAAGTCAAACTTACCATGAGATATCACTTTACACCTGTTAGAATGGCTATCATCAACAAATAACAAGTGTTGGGGAGGATGTGAGAAAAGGAATCCCTTCTGTTGTTGGTGGGAATGTAAATTGTTGTGGTTATTATAGAAAACATATGAAGATTCCTTTTAAAATTAAAAATAGAACTCCAAATAATCCAACAGTTATCAGAAGAAAATGAAGATACTGTTATAATTAGAGAAGATCCAGGCACACCTATGTTCATTGCAACATAGATATGAAAGCAACCTAATGCCCTTCAATAGGTGACTAGCTAAAGAATATGTAGCTAGTATATCAAATGGAATATCACTCCTTGATATTCACTCTTTGAATGAATGAAATCTTGCTATTTGCAACAACAATGGTTGGACCCAGAGGTATTACCCTATGTGAAACAAGTCAAAAAGAGAAAGGCAAATCCTGTATGACTTCACATAAATGTGGAATCTAAAAAACAAATAAAAAAACAAAGCATAAATAGAGTTATAGATATAGAGAACAAATGGATGGCTGTCGTAAGGTAAAGGAATGAAAGACGAGAAGTGGGTGACAGAGATAAAGAAGACAAACCTTCCAGCTGCAAAACAATTGATTCATGGGTATCAAATAGATAGTGTGGGGAATATAGTCAATAACTATAATCTGATATCTTTGTATAGTGACATAAGTAGACTTATTGTGGGGATTGTTTTGAAATGCATAGACATATGGAATCACTATGTTGTGTCACAGCAACTAACATAGTGTTATATGTCAATCATACTTTAAAAACAAACAAGCGACTCATAGAAAAAGAGATCAGATCTGTGGATACCAGACTTGGCAAATGAGGGGAGGGGGGAATTGAAAAAAGGCAGTCAAAATGTTGGACTTCTCTGGCGGCTCAGTGGTAAAGAATCCACCTGCCAATGCAGGAGGCACTGGTTCAGTCTCTGGGTAAGGAAGCTCCACTGGGTAAGGAAGATCCACTGGCAACTTAAGTACCCTTGCCTCAGAAATCCCATGGACAGGGGCTGTAGTCCATGGGACTGCAGAGTCAGATACGAATTAGTGACCAAAAAAACAGCAAGTCAAAAGGTACAAACTTCCAGATACAGATAGGTAAGCACTTGTGATGTAATGAACATGATAGGGCTAGGGCTAGGTCGCTCAGTCGTGTCCGACTCTTTGCGACCCCGTGGACTGTAACTTACTAGGCTTCTCTGTCCACAGGATTCCCCAGGCAAGAATACTGGAGTGGATTGCCATTTCCTTCTCCAGGGGATCTTCCCGACCCAGGGATCGAACCTGGGTCTCCCGCATTGGAGGCAGATGCTTTAACCTCTGAGCCACCAGGGAAGCCCAATGAACATGATAAATGTAACTAATCCTGTTGCTGTTGTTCATTCACTAAATTGTGCCCAACTCTTTGTGACCCCATGGACTGCAGCATGCCAACTTCCCTGTTCTTCACTATCTCCCAGAGTTTCCTGAAACTCACGTCCATTGAGACGATGATGCAATTCAACCATCTTATCCTCTGTTGCCCTCTTCTCTTTTTGCCCTCAATCTTTCCCAGCATCAGGGTCTTTCCTGATGAGATGGCTCCTTGCATCAGGTGACCAGAGTACTGGAGCTTCAGCTTCAGCATCAATCCTTCCAATGAATATTCAGGATTGATTTTCTTTGGGTTTGACTGGTTTAAACTCCTTGGAGTCCAAGGGGCTCTCAACAGTCTTTTCCAACACCACAGTTCAAAAACATCAATTTTTTGGTGCTCAGCTTTCTTTATAGTCCAACTCTCACATCCAAACATGTCTACTGGAAAAACCATAGCTTTGACTAGACTGTCCTTTGTTGGCAAAGTAATGTCTCTGCTTTTTAATATGCTGTCTAGGTTTGTCATAGCTTTTCTTCCAAGGAGCAAGTGTCTTTTAATTTCACGGCAAAAGTTACCATCTGCAGCGGTTTTGAAGCCCAAGAAAATAAAGTCTCTCACTGTTTCCATTGTTTCCCCATCTATTTGCCATAAAGTGATGGAACTGAATGCCATGATCTTAGTGCTTTGAATGTTGAGTTTTAAGCCAGCTTTTCCATTCTTCTTTTTCACCTTCATCAAGAGACTCTTTAGTTTCTCTTTGCTTTCTGCCATTAGGGTGGTGTCATCACATATCCGAAGTTATTGATATTTCTCCTGGCAGTCTTGTTTCCAGCTTGAGCTTCACCCAGTTTGGCATTTCGCATGATGTACTCTGCACATAAGTAAGCATGGTGACAATATACAGCCTCGACGTACTCCTTTCCCAATTTGGAACCAGTTTGTCATTCCATGTCCAGTTCTAACCATTGCTTTTTGAGCTACATACAGATTTTTCAGGAGGCAGGTAAGGTGGTCTGGGATTCCCAGCTTTTCAAGAATTTTCCATAGTTTGGATTTTTCCATTATCCACACAGTCAAAGACTTTAGCAATGAAGCAGAAATAGACGTTTCTCTGGAATTCTCTTGCTTTTTCTATGATCCAACGGATGTTGACAACTTGATCTCTGGTTCCTCTGCCTTTTCTAAATCTGGCTTGTACGTCTGGAAGTTCTAGATTCATGTACTGCTAAAGCCTAGCTTGAGCCTTACCTTGATAGCATGCAAAATGAATACAATTGTGCAGTAGTTTGAACACTTTGGCCTTGCCTTTCTTTGGGATTGGAGTGAAAACTGACCTTTTCTAGTCTTGTAGCTACTGCTGAGTTTTCCAAATTTGCTGACATATTGAGTGCAGCACTTTAACATCCCTTAGGATTTGAAATAACTCAACTGGAGGAATTCCATCACCTCTACTAACTTTGTTCGTAGTGATGCTTCCTAAGGTCCACTTGACTTCACACTCCAGGATGTCTGGCTCTAGGTGACTGATCACACCATCATGGTTATATGGGTCATTAAGACCTTTTGTATAGTTCTTCTGTGTATTCTTGCCACCTTTTCTTAATATCTTCTGCTTCTGTTAGGTCCATACCGTTTCTGTCCTTTATTGAGTCCATCTTTGCATGAAATGTTCCCTTGGTGTCTCTAATTTTCTTGAAGGGATCTCTAGTCTTCACTCTATTGTTTTCCTCTCTTTCTTTGCATTGTTCAGTTAAGATTTTTTTAATCTCTCTTGCTCTTCTTTGGATCTCTGCATTCAAATGGGTATATCTTTCCTTTTCTCCTTTGCCTTTATCTTCTCTTCTTTTCTCAGCTATTTGTAAGGCCTCCTCAGACAACCAATTGCCTTGTTGCATTTCTTTTTCTTGGGGATGGTTTTGATCACCACCTTCTATACAATGTCACTAACCTCTGTCCATAGTTTTTCAGGCACTCTATCAGATCTAATCCCTTGGATTTGTTTGTCACTTCCACAGTATAATCATAAGGGGTTTGATTTTGGTAATACCGGAATGGCCTAGTGGTTTTCTCTACATTCTTCAATTTAAGTCTGAATTTTTCAATAAGGAGTTCATATGTTATATGAGAAAATTGTTAAGAGAATAAATCTTGAGTTCTCATCACAAGGAAAAGTTTTGTTTTCCTATTCTTTAATGTTATATTTATTTGCAATGATGGCTGCTCACCAGGGCTTCCCCGGTGATCAGATGGTAAAGAATCCACATGTAATGCAGGAAACCTGGATAATCCAGGAAAACCCTCTGAAGAAGGGAATGGCTACTTATTCTAGTATTCTTGCCTGGAGAATTCCATGGTCAGGGGAGGAGCCTGGCGGGCTACCGTCCATGAGCTCACAAACAGTCAGACACAAGGAGTGACTAACAATGCTAACTAAACTTACTGTGACAATTATTCATGATTTATGTCAGATCAATATGTTGTACATCTTAAAATTATGCAATGTTATATGTCAATTTTATCTCAATAAAATTGGAAGGAAAAAATTCAAGCTCTATTAGTCGTGTCTCTCGGGCATGTTACTTAAGAGGAGTGCCCTGGTCTAGGTGGGTCTCTGAATCTGTGGCCATTTGGCAGCTTGGTTGGCTGCTGGATAACCTAGGATGACCTCACTCACATATCTAATAGTTTGCAGACTGCTAGCCAGATCAGGAAATGGCAACCCACTCCAGTGTTCTTGCCTGGAGAATTCCAGGGATGGGGAGCCTGGTGGGCTGCCATCTACGGGGTCGCACAGAGTCAGACACGACTGAAGTGACTTAGCAGCAGCAGCAGCAGCCAGATCATAGAAGTGACCATGGGCAGGGTCACCTGTCTCTTGCCACCCATCAGTCTCACTTGGTCTTCTTTCAGTGGCAGCTTGAAGTTCAAAGAGCACAAAATAAGTTCTGCTACACAAAACTTCATTATTCCACTTATTTCTTGTTTGCTAAAGTCCAAATCAAATAACAAAGAAATAGAGGAAAACAACAGAATGGGAAAGACTAGAGATCTCTTCAAGAAAATTAGAAATACGAAGGGAACATTTCATGCAAAGATGGGCTCAATAAAGGACAGAAATGGTATGGACCTAACAGAAGCAGAAGATATTAAGAAGAGGTGGCAAGAATACACAGAAGAACTATACAAAAAAAGATCTNTGTTTCCCCATCTATTTGCCATAAAGTGATGGAACTGAATGCCATGATCTTAGTGCTTTGAATGTTGAGTTTTAAGCCAGCTTTTCCATTCTTCTTTTTCACCTTCATCAAGAGACTCTTTAGTTTCTCTTTGCTTTCTGCCATTAGGGTGGTGTCATCACATATCCGAAGTTATTGATATTTCTCCTGGCAGTCTTGTTTCCAGCTTGAGCTTCACCCAGTTTGGCATTTCGCATGATGTACTCTGCACATAAGTAAGCATGGTGACAATATACAGCCTCGACGTACTCCTTTCCCAATTTG
Source organism: Oreotragus oreotragus (assembly GCA_006410675.1). Classification (NCBI taxonomy): domain Eukaryota; kingdom Metazoa; phylum Chordata; class Mammalia; order Artiodactyla; family Bovidae; genus Oreotragus; species Oreotragus oreotragus. The sequence continues at coordinate 16,467 of SJYX01004958.1, forward strand.
GAACCAGTTTGTCATTCCATGTCCAGTTCTAACCATTGCTTTTTGAGCTACATACAGATTTTTCAGGAGGCAGGTAAGGTGGTCTGGGATTCCCAGCTTTTCAAGAATTTTCCATAGTTTGGATTTTTCCATTATCCACACAGTCAAAGACTTTAGCAATGAAGCAGAAATAGACGTTTCTCTGGAATTCTCTTGCTTTTTCTATGATCCAACGGATGTTGACAACTTGATCTCTGGTTCCTCTGCCTTTTCTAAATCTGGCTTGTACGTCTGGAAGTTCTAGATTCATGTACTGCTAAAGCCTAGCTTGAGCCTTACCTTGATAGCATGCAAAATGAATACAATTGTGCAGTAGTTTGAACACTTTGGCCTTGCCTTTCTTTGGGATTGGAGTGAAAACTGACCTTTTCTAGTCTTGTAGCTACTGCTGAGTTTTCCAAATTTGCTGACATATTGAGTGCAGCACTTTAACATCCCTTAGGATTTGAAATAACTCAACTGGAGGAATTCCATCACCTCTACTAACTTTGTTCGTAGTGATGCTTCCTAAGGTCCACTTGACTTCACACTCCAGGATGTCTGGCTCTAGGTGACTGATCACACCATCATGGTTATATGGGTCATTAAGACCTTTTGTATAGTTCTTCTGTGTATTCTTGCCACCTTTTCTTAATATCTTCTGCTTCTGTTAGGTCCATACCGTTTCTGTCCTTTATTGAGTCCATCTTTGCATGAAATGTTCCCTTGGTGTCTCTAATTTTCTTGAAGGGATCTCTAGTCTTCACTCTATTGTTTTCCTCTCTTTCTTTGCATTGTTCAGTTAAGATTTTTTTAATCTCTCTTGCTCTTCTTTGGATCTCTGCATTCAAATGGGTATATCTTTCCTTTTCTCCTTTGCCTTTATCTTCTCTTCTTTTCTCAGCTATTTGTAAGGCCTCCNCACCTTGAGATGTGTATAAGAGACAGGTTCAGTTAAGATTTTTTTAATCTCTCTTGCTCTTCTTTGGAACTCTGCATTCAAATGGGTATATCTTTCCTTTTCTCCTTTGCCTTTAGCTTCTCTTCTTTTCTCAGCTATTTGTAAGGCCTCCTCAGACAACCAATTGCCTTGTTGCATTTCTTTTTCTTGGGGATGGTTTTGATCACCACCTTCTATACAATGTCACTAACCTCTGTCCATAGTTTTTCAGGCACTCTATCAGATCTAATCCCTTGGATTTGTTTGTCACTTCCACAGTATAATCATAAGGGGTTTAATTTTGGTAATACTGGAATGGCCTGGTGGTTTTCTCTACATTCTTCAATTTAAGTCTGAATTTTTCAATAAGGAGTTCATATGTTATATGAGAAAACTGTTAAGAGAATAAATCTTGAGTTCTCATCACAAGGAAAACTTTTATTTTCCTATTCTTTAATGTTATATTTATTTGAGATGATGGCTGCTCACCAGGGCTTCCCCGGTGCTCAGATGGTAAAGAATCCACATGTAATGCAGGAAACCTGGATAATCCAGGAAAACCCTCTGAAGAAGGGAATGGCTACTTATTCTAGTATTCTTGCCTGGAGAATTCCATGGTCAGGGGAGGAGCCTGGCGGGCTACCGTCCATGAGCTCACAAACAGTCAGACACAAGGAGTGACTAACAATGCTAACTAAACTTATTGTGACAATTATTCATGATTTATGTCAGATCAATATGTTGTACATCTTAAAATTATGCAATGTTATATGTCAATTTTATCTCAATAAAATTGGAAGGAAAAAATTCAAGCTCTATTAGTCGTGTCTCTCGGGCATGTTGCTTAAGAGGAGTGCCCTGGTCTAGGTGGGTCTCTGAATCTGTGGCCATTTGGCAGCTTGGCTGGCTGCTGGATAACCTAGGATGACCTCACTCACCTATCTAGTAGTTTGCAGACTGCTAGCCAGATCAGGAAATGGCAACCCACTCCAGTGTTCTTGCCTGGAGAATCCCAGGGATGGGGAGCCTGGTGGGCTGCCATCTATGGGGTCACACAGAGTCAGACACGACTGAAGTGACTTAGCAGCAGCAGCAGCAGCCAGATCATAGAAGTGACCATGGGCAGGGTCACCTGTCTCTTGCCACCCATCAGTCTCACTTGGTCTTCTTTCAGTGGCAGCTTGAAGTTCAAAGAGCACAAAATAAGTTCTGCTACACAAAACTTCATTATTCCACTTATTTCTTGTTTGCTAAAGTCCAAATCAAATAACAAAGAAACAGAGGAAAACAACAGAATGGGAAAGACTAGAGATCTCTTCAAGAAAATTAGAAATACCAAGGGAACATTTCATGCAAAGGTGGGCTCAATAAAGGACAGAAATGGTATGGACTAACAGAAGCAGAAGATATTAAGAAGAGGTGGCAAGAATACACAGAAGAACTGTACCAAAAAAGATCTTCATGACCCAGATAACCATGACGGTGTGGGTTTTTTTAAGTTGAGTACCAATCTGTGAATGCAGAGAACAAAACTCTTTGACTGGGCAACAAATTAATGAGAGGCAATAACATGATCAGTTCCAGAGAACACTTGGAGAAGGGAGGCATTTGAATTTCAACCAGCCAGAGAGAACTTTTTTAAATACCTGAGGCATTTAGCAGAGACTTCAGAGTAATGAATACTATGACGTGAAGTGAAGTGAAGTGAGATCGCTCAGTCATGTCTGACTCTTTGCGACCCCATGGACTGTAGCCTACCAGGCTCTTCTGTCGATGGGATTTTCCAGGCATTAGTCCTAGAGTGGATTGCCATTTCCTTCTCCAGGGGATCTTCCCAACCCAGGGATCGAACCCAGGTCTCCCACATTGTAGACAGACGCTTTACCACCTGAACCACCAGGGAAGTCCTATAGACCCCTTCTAATGATGCTTCAAAACAAATCTTGAAAGGATCCAGAAATTTGACTGTCAGCTAAAAAAAAAAGTAATGTGTTTTTTTTTAAAGGAATAAAATCCATTGCTCCACATTGAAACATTCACTGTGTCCAGCATTCAATTAAAAAATATTAGTTTGCAGAGAAGGAAAAGGTGACCCATACTAGGAGACGGTGGTCAATAGAAACAGAACCAGAAATGACAGGAATGACGGAATTAGCAGCACAGAATTTTAAATTTATTTTAAGTATACTCAAAAATTTAAAAGAAGTTAATATGAAGAAATAAACGGAAACTTTAAGGTGAATGAGAATCTTTAAACTCCTCTTCAATACTTACAAAAGACTGTAGAACATTTCAACTCCAACCATTTCCTTCTGAACTTATGTGCTAATACTGCCGTGTACTTTAATTTTAATCTCATTTTTAAAAAATTTCTGGAAACATTGTTATTTTTCTTTTACATGGCTGATGTTTAAATTGTCCTATACATTCTCCATTTTATTCTTTATTATGTTCTTTCGTCTTACACCACCCATCTGTTCCCGCTTTCTTTCTACCGAAAGTAAACATTCTAGAATTTCTTTTAATGAAGAGCTATAGTGACTAACTTTCTGCTTTTGTTTGAAAAATATCTTCATTTACCTTCATTCTTGAGAGACGTTCTCGCGGGTCATAGGGTTTCAGGTTGAAGTTACTCCTTTCAGCACACTGAATACTTTAAACCATTGCTTCACTATCTCTTAACTTCAGCAGCTTCCACTGGTACAGCTGATAAGTCATATGCATAGTATTCCAATTATTGACACACGTGAGAGGAATCTCTCTTTTTTAATAACTGCCTCAAATATCTTTTTTTTTTTCTATAGTGACTAACTTTCTGCTTTTGTTTGAAAAATATCTTCATTTACCTTCATTCTTGAGAGACGTTCTCGCGGGTCATAGGGTTTCAGGTTGAAGTTACTCCTTTCAGCGCACTGAATACTTTAAACCATTGCTTCACTATCTCTTAACTTCAGCAGCTTCCACTGGTACAGCTGATAAGTCATATGCATAGTATTCCAATTATTGACACACGTGAGAGGAATCTCTCTTTTTTAATAACTGCCTCAAATATCTTTTTTTTTTCATTCTGTAGTTTCCCTGTTGTAGATCTGGGTATAACTTGCTTTTTACTTGTTTTAATTGGTTTTCACTGGATTTCTTGGATCTATGAATTCTTTTCTTTCTTTAGTTCTAAACTATTAGCCACCTTTAGCCACTATTTCTTTAGTTATTGCCTCTGCCTCATTTTTCTCTTTCCTCCTTCTGGAGATTTGAATAGTCATTATAGTATATCCTGAGATATATTGTTAGATTCTTACAATACAGCCTCCATTATCTTTTTTGTATTTATCATCTTTATCCTTTGTTCTATATAATTTTTTCAGATTTATCTTCTAGTCTACTATTTTTGACTGTGAACGTGAAGTCAGGTGGGCATCACTACGAACAAAGCTAGTGGAGGTGATGGAATTCCCGTTGAGCTGTTTCAAATCCTGAAAGATTATGCTGTGAAAGTGCTGCACTCAATATGCCAGCAAATTTGGGAAACTCAGCAGTGGCCACAGGACTGGAAAAAGTCAGTTTTCATTCCAATCCCAAAGAAAGTCAATGCCAAAGAATGCTCAAACTACGGCACTATTGCACTCATCTCACACGCTAGTAAAGTAATGCTCAAAATTCTCCAAGCCAGGCTTCAGCAATACGTGAACCTTGGACTTCCAGATGTTCAGGCTGGTTTTAGAACAGGCAGAGGAACCAGAGATCAAATTGCCAACATATGCTGGATTATTGAAAAAGTAAGAGAATTACAGAAAAACATCTATTTCTGCTTTATTGACTATGCCAAAGCCTTTGACTGTGTGGATCACAATAAACTGTGGAAAATTCTGAAAGAGATGGGAATACCAGACCA
>SJYX01004958.1:32331-58961 GCA_006410675.1 Oreotragus oreotragus
TGTTAATGTGGTGAATTACATTGATTGATTTGCGAATATTGAAGAATCCTTGCATTCCTGGGATAAAGCCTACTTGGTCATGGTGTATGATCTTTTTAATGTGTTGTTGGATTCTGATTGCTAGAATTTTGTTGAGGATTTTTGCATCTATGTTCATCAGTGATATTGGCCTGTAGTTTTCTTATTTTGTGGCATCTTTGTCAGGTTTTGGTATTAGGGTGATGATGGCCTCATAGAATGAGTTTGGAAGTTTACCTTCCTCTGCTAACAGGAAGGTTCATAGCAATACAGGCATTCCTCAAGAAACAAGAAAAAAGTCAAATAAATAACCTAACTCTACACCCAAAGCAACTAGAAAAGGAAGAAATGAAGAACCCCAGGGTTAGCAGAAGAAAAGAAATCTTAAAAATTAAGGCAGAAATAAATGCAAAAGAAACAAAAAAGACCATAGCAAAAATCAACAAAGCCGAAAGCGGATTCTTTGAGAAGACAAGTAAAATCGACAAACCATTAGCCAGACTCATCAAGAAACAAAGGGAGAAAAATCAAATCAATAAAGTTAGTTTTCTGAACGTTGAGCTTTAAGCCAACTTTTCCACTCTCCTCTTTCACGTTCATCAAGAGGCTCTTTAGTTCTTTGCTTTCTGCCATAAGGGTGGTGTCATCTGCATATTTGAGATTATTGATATTTCTCCCAGCAGTCTTGATTCCAGCTTGTGCTTCATCCAGCCCAGCATTTCTCATGATGTACTCTGCATATGAGTTAAATAAACAGGGTGACAATATACAGCCTTGACATACTCCTTTCCTAATTTGGAACCGCTCTGTTGTTCCATGTCCAATGCTAACTGTTGCTTCTTGACCTGCACACAGATTTCTCAGGAGGCAGGTCAAGTGGTCTGGTATTCCCATCTCTTTTATATTAGAAACAACTCTTGATTAATCTTGGTTCAAGTCACTATTCTCTCCTTGACTTCTAAAAAGCTGTTATTTAGACACACATAATTGTACATCTACAAAATACAATTTGGAATGCTGAAACAGATGATATTCAATACATAAATTCTACAGAAAATCTTCCTTATACATAATAAACCATGGTGGGGACAACAGGACTTTGTTGAGATTATTATGTGAGAAAATGACTTAATTGCTTTCTATAAATATTGGACAACAGCTTGAATTGAAATTATAGGTTTCTTGGAAATTTATGATTACTTCTCCTTCTTCTGCCTCTTTGTAAGTCCCACTTACCCAGCCAGACATCTTAAAAAACATGTACTGTTTCCAATTTTAAGTTTGCCTTTACCAAGAAAATATAAACCAAAAAGTCACCTTGTTTCCAGGCCTATTGCTTGAAAAGTTATTTTTGAAATTCAGCTTTAAGTTTTCAATCTGTTGTGAATCAGTGTCAATAGATCAAGGCATAACAAATAGAATAATAAATATATATACCCTAATACATCCTTTTAAAAAAACCACTGTATGCTATTCAACTCACAGGAGTAATTGAGAACAAATCAATGAGGCTAGTGTCAGTCCAAAAAACCCACCACTGTGTGTCACGATGTGCATGTGTGCTGTTGCTTCAGTCGTGTTCAACTCTTTGCAAGCCTACAGACCGTAGTGCACCAGACTCCTCTGTGCATGGATTCTCCAGACAAGAATACAGGAGTGGGTTGCCATGCTCTCCTCCATATGTCATGGTGAGTTCTGTGTGATGCAATCCACCATTTAGGGACAATAAGAGGAATAGCCTGATTTTCTTATCTTGAATGTTCATCCCAAATGGTAAAATCTCTTTAAAGTACTTATATGCAATTATCTAGCACCTACCTTCAGCTCTATTACTTGGAAGAAGAGTCATGAATCAGTCAAAAGGATTTCTTTTTTCCAAATAGTGTGGTTCCTAAAAAATCAACTGTGCCAAAAGTAGGGGTAAGAAGTAAGATCACACATAGCATGAAACCAAAGGGGGAAATACAATGTTGCCTGTTGTTCTTCCTATTCAGGGATTGGTAATAAATATGTGGTACACAAAGGGAGCTTAGATAGTAGATGTGAAGAGACATGCCCCTTCTCTCCCATGTGTATGTGATAGAGGCCTCATGCAGCTATTAACTACCACTCACAGCCAGGATCTGCACATAGTCATGCCTTTTAAACTGTGGTACTTGCAAGTGGAGCCAGAAGGGCAATTTTCCTAACCAGTTACCTCACCCTGCTTTTACCCCACCACATATGCAGGTGCGTGTGCACGTGCACACACACACACGTGTGTGAGCATTCACAGAGAGACTTTCCACCTCCAACTCCACAAAGCATTTTTAAAACCCAGCCCTGTTTGAGAAAACAAAGTCCTTTCCTTTCCCTCAGTAGCAACCTCCTTTATCAGTTCTGGAACTGAGAAGTCCCAGATCAAAGCCAGCAGATTTGATATTTAGTGAGAGCCCTCTTCCTAGTTCACAGATGGCTGTCTTCTCTCTGTCCTCACATGACAGAAGGGGCAAGGGAACTCTCTGGGGCCTCTATTAGAAGGGCATTAACCCCACTCGTGAAAGCTCCATTCTCATGACCTAATCACCTCCCGAAGATCTCACTGCCACATACCATCACATTGATGATTAAGTTTCATCATATGAATTTTGAATGTTTGATTCAATCTACAGCTTCTTCTTCCTCTGCTTTATTTTTCCCCACAACAGTGCTTAGCAGATCTGCCACCCTATAAATTTATTTGTTTTGTTGTCTCCTGTTCTCAGTTGGAATCACAGCTCCACAGGGGCAGGGTTTCTTTGGTTCACTGCTCTAACCCTAGGACATACAGCAGTGCCTGGAACATGGTGGACATGCAACAAATATTGGCTGAGTCAATCCATTTGTTCACCAAGTATTTGTTGACTGCTGTTGCTCAGGATTACACAGATGGTTGGACAGAGAGCCAGAATGAGTACTCAGGTCCCCTGACTCCCTGTCCTGTGTCTTTCTGGTAGATCATACCATCTTCTACTTATGAACTGCTGTTTCCAATAACTGCTTAGATGAATGGACAGGTTTTCTAAAACTTGTGTTTGTAGAAAGACATGAGGTGATGCCCACATAGTATGTCGTATTCTTCTAGATTCTTTAAATTAAAAATTAATAAGGTAATAACTATATAGTTTTAAAAAATTGCATTTTAAAGTTCATCAAAGTTAGTGAAGTCACTCGGTCATGTCTGACTCTTTGCGACCCTTTGGACTGTAGCCTACCAGGTTCTTCTATTCATGGGGTTTTCTAGGCAAGAATACTGGAGTGAGTTGCCATTTCCTTCTGCAGGAGATTTTCCCAACCCAGGAATTGAACCCGGGTCTCCCACATGATAGGCAGACGCTTTATTGTCTGAGCCATCAGGGAAGTCTAAGAAGGGCAAAATTATGAAAGTGAACCTTCCTATTTCTTTTGCATTTTAATCATTAGATTATGGATAATTGACCTGGTCCCTGAGAAGGGGACAACAGAGGATGAGATGGTTGGTTGGCATCACCGACTCAGTGGACATAAGTTTGAGTAGGCTCTAGGAGTTGGTGATGGACAGGGAAGCCTGGCATGCTGCAGTCCATGGGATCGCAAAGAGTTGAACACAACTGACTGACTGAACTGGATAGTCTGAATACATTGTTTTGAGCTTATGAGTTTCATGTAAAATATTATAAATACGTTGTTTTGAGCTTCTTTAATGCCAATTGCTTATTCACAGAGGTAAAATCTATACAACTGAGGATCTGTGGGCTCCACTGGTGGCTAAGTGGTAAAGAATCCCCCTACCAATGCAGGAGATGCAGCTTGGATCTCTGATCCAGGAAGATCCCCTGGAGAAGGAAATGGTAGCCAGTATTTTTGCCTGCAGAACCCAATGGAGCCTGGCATACTGCAGTCCATGGGGCTGCAAAGAGCTGGTCATGACTTAGCAACTGAACAACAGCAAAATCTCTACAGTGCATCAGAAGAAATCTTCCTAGAATTGAAAAGCTATATACTGATAGATTCCTAGTTACTGAGTGGGAATTTCACAGATGATATTGTCAGTGATTTCCTTATTGCACATTCCTAGAGATCTATTAATATTGCTACCCAAAGAGAGAGAGAGAGAGAGAGAGAGATAAGGAACCACCAAAGAAAGCAAAAAATCAGGAGCTTAGCGTCTCATCCCACTCCAAATTGAAGCGAACCCTCTTACTTCTGGTTAATACCTTAGGTGAGGTGAGGTGAGGTGAGGTGAGGTGAAGTCACTCAGTCGTGTCCGACTCTTTGCGACCCCGTGGACTGTAACCTAGTAGGCTTCTCCGTCCATGGGATTCTCCAGGCAAGAATACTGGAGTGGATTGACATTTCCTTCTCCAGGGGATCTTCCCGACCCAGGAATCGAACCCGGGTCTCCCGCATTGGAGGCAGACGCTTTAACCTCTGAGCCACCAGAGAATCTTCTAGATAAAAGAGAACTTCACATTTTTTAAAAAAGTTTTTAAATCCTCATTATTTTATCATTTCCATTCTATGGATAATGTAACTATGTCCCAGAACCCTNCCAGGAATCGAACCCGGGTCTCCCGCATTGGAGGCAGACGCTTTAACCTCTGAGCCACCAGAGAATCTTCTAGATAAAAGAGAACTTCACATTTTTTAAAAAAGTTTTTAAATCCTCATTATTTTATCATTTCCATTCTATGGATAATGTAACTATGTCCCAGAACCCTGCTCAAGGCCCAGTAATCAGTGATTCTCTGATAGCTCTGTTGGTAAAGAATCCACCTGCAATGTGGGAGACCTGGGTTTGATCCCTGGGTTGGGAATATCCCCTGGAGAAGGGGAAGGCCACCCACTTCAGTATTCTGACCTGGAGAATTCCAAGGACTGTATAGTCCATGGGGTCACAAAGAGTCGGACATGACTGAGTGAATTCCACTTTCACTTTCACTTTGAGGACTAATAATAATCTGTCTTTTGAGTTCTCATCCAAACTTCATATCCTTGTACCAACTTCCTTCCCCATAAACAAATCTATTTTGAAACACAGATAATCTGGGTTAGGTCTGCCATCTCTCACTCCAAAGTGCTTCAGCTATGTGCTTGCAATTAACCAAGGATGATAGGACCACTGTAATTAATTCTGAGGTATTTATCACCATAGAATCATTTACCACAGATGAAGCTTGAAATAAGCACTCACTTTTCATCTGTCATACCTTTTCATGACTTTCTGGTTAGGGAATCAATACAGAAATATCCTTCATGCATTCTGGGACTAACAAGGAAAGAACACAGGTACAGACCCATTTCCTGGATCCCTGAGTCCTAACAAAAGGGAACTGAATGCCTCCCCTTAAGCTTGGGAAGTAAGCTCCAAGACAGAGGAAATATCTTCACCTCATAGAATAGAAGAGGCTTTTGGGATAAAGATGCATTTCAAACACACTATCAAACCAATTGTAGGACTGTTCATATAACCAATGCCATGTTGGGCCCATTCGACTCTTCCTGTCCTTTCACTGACCCTACTACCTAGGACTGTGCTGTGTAGTAAATCTCTTCCCTGTCATTAAGGGCTTTGTAGTTAATATTGTCTAATAGTAGGTCCAGGTGGCCTCTATGCTCTGTTAGTCTCCAAGCAATGATGAAGACCTTTGTTGGTGTTTTCTTGGCAACTATGAGACTAGTCACTATTCATAAATCTTGAATCAGGAATGCACATCCTACACCCAAGCACAAACCCCTTTTTTTTTTTTTTTCTATTTTATGCTTCCTAACTTTTATTTTTGTTTCTTCAGTTTTGCCTTTTAAGTTTGATTTGTTTATGTTTGTCTTTTAAATCAGTTTGCAAAATCTTGCAATTTTATTTGCAAGATAAATTTAGCAGCTTGAATAGCAAACAGCTATGGCATCATCCAGTTTTGTGTCCGGAATCTGGCTGTGGTCCAGCGGGGCATTTCTTCCATAGGCTGTGTCAGGAGGCTGCAGTCCACTCTCACCTGGTGGCTTTAGCCTTTTGACAGCTTGACACAGAGGGGCAGGTGCTGCAAGTCTGCTTCCAAGTTCATTCAGTGGCTGTTGTCAAAAGGCCTTGGTGGCTTGGTTGTTGGAGGCCTTGCTCCTTACCTCATGCACCTCTTAGCAGGACTGTTCATGACATGGCAGCTGGCTCTCCACAGAGCAAATGATCCAAGAGAGAATGAGGCATCAAGATGAAACCACAATATCTTTAATTTCCCAGATGACTTCCTGTCACTTTTGCTATATATCCTATTAACCATACAGACAATCCTAGGGTAATGTGGGAAAGGACAGCACAACAGTGTAAGCACAGGAGGCAGGGATATTGGGAGCTATCTTGGCGGCTGTCTACCGCAAGCACCGTATTTTTAATTCTACTGCTGAGTATCTTAAGTCCAGAAACATACTTAATGCTATATTTACCTACTTTTAACTTTAATAAAAAAAGACTTTGCCTCCTGAATTATAGAATGAACAGTTTAGGACATTTGGCTTCTTTACCTTATAACTCTCTCATGCTTTCTTATTGTTTACTAATTTACTATGAGGCTTTATCTGTCCTGAAGCACTTTTTCAGGACTTCCGTATAGCTCAAAAGATAAGGAATCTCCCTGCAAGGCAGGAGACCAGGGTTCAATCCCTGGATTGGGAAGATCTTTTGGAGAGGGGAATGGCAACCCGCTCCAGTATTCTTGCCTGGAGAATCCCATGGACGGAGGAGCCTGGGGGGCTACAGTCCGTGGGGTCGCAAAAAGTCGAACATGACTGAGTGACTAACACACACATGAGGCTTTACAGTTTCTAAAATCAATCTCTCTTTGATATCTCTTCCTATACTCCCAGGTATCTGCCCAAGAGAAATGAACATAAGTCCACATAGAGACTTTATGCAACATTGCGAGCAACCTTGTTTATTAGGTCCCCACACTGAAAACAGCCTCAAAGTTTGTCAGCTGATGAATGAATAAACAAAATGTGGTGTGGCCATACAATGGAATTCTATTCCTCTATTAAAGGGAACATAAAGTGCTAGATTAAATCATGGATGAACCTCAAAAACATGCTAAGTCAAAACCGAGATCTAAAGACAACTTATTGTATAGTTTCATTTCTATGAAATGTTCAGAAAAGGCAAATCTACACAGGCAAAAAGCAAATTAGAGCTTTTTGTATAGGGCTGGAATTGGGCTTCCCCAGGTGGTGCTAGTGGTAAAGTATCCACCCGCTAATGCAAGAGACAACCAAGACTTGGGTTTGATCCCTGGGTTGGGAAGATCCCCTGCAGGAGGGCATGGCAACCCACTCCAGTATTCTTGCTTGGAGAATTCCCATGGCCAGAGGAGCCTGGCAGGCTACAGTCTGTAGTGTCACAAAGAGTCAGACACAACTGAAGTGACTTAGCACACTTAGCACACCGGGCTGGGGCTGGGAAAGGAGATAGATGGCACAGGGTTCTTTCTTGCGAAATGAGAACGTTCTAAAAATGGATTGTGGCAATGGTTACAAAATTCTGTAACTTTACTAAAAAATCATTAAATTGTATATTTAAATCAGATAAATTTTATGTATTTAAATTATATCTCCATACAGTTTTTTTTTTTTTTAAGATGCAGACGTTCACATGGAACAAGTAAAATCTATAGAGGAATTTAGACTGCAGAAGCTTATCCAGAATTTCCAAGCCAGAAATAATCAAGATACCTTTTTTTCTCCTTATTAAGCACCTTGTGCAACTATTGCATACACCTGGGAATTTGATCCTCAGAAATCATCCTCCTCTCCTGGAGGATGTTTCTTCAATAGCCGCACATCTTCTCACTCATCTGCTCTACACCATAAATCCTGTGAAGTCCAAGCTCAATGGTGGGTATAGATGGAATATAGTTGGGTTTTTAAACACTATCTTGACCTGGCTATTGAGGTCTTGGCTAGTTAGAGGCCCATCAGTTCTCTTTTTTTGAACAATTGATTAAGTCTCCAACCACGTTCCTTCCAGGCTCTTACACTTGGGGCTACTGTAAGAAGACAGCCCTAATCACCAAGGACAGGTACACGACAACCAGGAACAGCCCCTCTGTCCCGGACCTGAAACCATTCAAATTAGCCAGTTCATGGGGAGCCCAGAATGCAAGATCACCCCACCCCCTTGCACTAATAATTTCTCCCCATAGCTCCAGCTAACTGTTACCCAGTTGCAACCCCTGAGATTGCCCAGCTGAGCAGCCTTCTCTCCTTTGGAGCTGCAGGTAACAGAGAGTTCTGACTTTCATGTATTCATTTCAATGTTTTATCTGTTTCCAACCAAAGGATATTTAAATCTGATGAAACAACAGAGCAGATAGCTGAAAGTTTACCAGGGAAGGAGAGGGCAACAAAAAGCCATCTATCAACCAGACTTTCAAGTGCACTTTTCCACAAACTTCTCATTTGCTAAGCACTTCATGAAGCCAGTCTAACTGCTCTGGAAGAACCTGCCCTTGATTTTTTCTGAAAATCTCCAAGGTTAATGTATCTAACATGCGTGCGTGCTCAGTTGTGTCCGACTCTTTGTGAATCATGGAATGTGGTTCACCAGGCTCCTCTGTTCATGGGATTTCCCGGGCAAGAATACTGGAGTGGGTTGCTGTTTCCTCCTCCAGGGGATCTTCCCGACCCTGGAATAGAACCCACATCTCCTACATCTCCTGCACTGGCAAATGGGTTCTTTACCACTGAGCCACCTGGGAAGCCTTAAATGTATCTAACAATTCTCTCTAAAGTATGTCTTGATTATTTGTTTATTCTCAAGCAAAAGGACAAATAATCACAGAAATGATTTTGTCAAAGAGCCTAACAATGTGTCATTTTTTTTTAAGTATAGTCACTACTTTCCCAGGATTTTCATTATATCTTAGGGAGCCTTTGAAAGAATGAGAAATGCCTGAGAAAAATTCAGCTTATCTCCTTTCTCATACAACTGGAGAAAACATAGTATTTTCACGCTTATCAAACTTAACTGAGTTACAGACTTAAAAACTGACCAACACGATTGACTTCTAGACTGAATGGTGTATCTGTCACTTAGAGGGACGTTGGCTGATTTAAATTATTCCTCATCTTGCTTCTTATGTCTTCCAAAGAGCTAACTAAATGTTATGATTACATGGTCCTGATTGAGCAAGTAGAGTTTAGTGGTTCCAGATTTTCTCTGGTAAACTCTTACGTGCAAAATATCTGCTGTGTGACGTACTTTAATGAAGAGGAATCTGTTGTTTATTCTCTTTTCAACTTTGCCTGGGAGATAACATCACTGTCCTCTTCCAGGGGGCTGGCTCTTCAGCATGTTCACCGTTGTGGGAAATTAAACAGACACAGCAAATAGGCAGTCGTATGTCTATCAGAAGTCACCTCTTTCTCCACCCATCATTACTTCCAGTCTCCACCGAATGACTTAGAGATGGTGGTTTAGTCACTAAGTCATGTCTGACTCTTGCGACCCTATGAACTGTAGCCTATCGGGCTCCTCTGTCCATGGGATTTCCTCGGCAAGAATATTGGAGCAGGCTGCCATTTCCTTCTCCAGAGGATCTTCCTGACCCAGAGATCAAATCCACATCTCCTGCCTTGCTGGCAGTTTCCTTCATTACAGACAGATTCTTTACCACTGAGCCACCAGGACTTGGAGCTGGTCTCAGCCACTCTCAGACCAGCTTTTCCGGCATTCACATTGACTCCAGGAGCTATGAGTTGACATTGAATATAACATCTCTCAGGGACATCCTCGGTGGCCCAGTGGTTAATACTTTGTCTTTCAATGCAGAGGGTGGGTGTTCGATTCCCGATCTAGGACCTAAGATCCCACATGCCTCACGGCCAAAAAAATTAAAGCATAAAACAGATGCAAGATTGTAATAAATTCAATAAACACTTTTAAAAAAAGACCTCTCAAATAGCAAAGAGGGCCCAGTAGAAATAAAAGATATTAAAAATCATATCTCCTCTACCAGACAAAATTCATTTGTGTTGCCATAAGCAGGAATCATTTGCATTGCTATGAACCTCTGGAGACCCATTTAATTAAGTTACCAAATAAAAGTATCAGATAGAAAACAGCCTATGGAGATAACTGGAGAAGTTAAAACCCTTGAATCTTAAAGTAACCTCTTCACTATTCTGCAAAGATATACTTAGGGTGTGTGTTAGGCTGTGAGTATAGATGTTGTCCTTAGAATTTCCTTGTAATAAGGCACCATTGTTATAAAGAATATAATACTTAGCATTGGTGAGTTTATTGAATTTCATTGTGACAGAGAAAAGGTATAGTAAGAATATGACTTGGCCCAGCCTGGTTATCCTAAAAACTTCTTAGAGGACAGCAAATATTAAAAGGTCTTATTCCTATATATACTTATTTATTTGTGCAAACACTATAGCTTTACTATGTCTTGATTAACTAGAGTTAAAAATTTGGGATAACCCAGCCATGCTTTGACATGGACTGCAAAAGTCATGGATATTCTACTTACAGCAACTTTATTTCCACATGATATTTGAGGTAGTCCAAAACATAGAAGGCAGATTAAAGAAGTTGATCATTAGAATTAAGAATATATCAAATATATGAAAAAGACAAACAAAAAATAAATCTAGATATATTCATATATCTTTTCTATGAATGGGTGCAATTGATTATGAGCAGGCTGACATGTCAAAACATCATTTCCCAAAATCAGAAAACAAAAAGATTTTAATCAAGAAAAAAGTTTCCATGGGGCCTAAATTACAGGAAATTTTTCATGTGGAATATATTTAAGAGACATTGACTAACGTAGGGAACAAATCCTAAATAAACCCTCTAGGAACAAGCGCAGCATGTGGGTTCATAGGATATTCCAGGTATAGATTCTTAAAGATTATGACTATCGAAAATCTGCAAAAGAACAATTCCCACAAAGATCTACCAACCTTCTGAATGAAAAGAGACGGATAATGCTAACTATCCACATATACCCTTTCAACCCCCCAAAAGATGTTCACATGGAAATTTTTTAAATTGTATTTTGAGAAGGTAAAACATTTTTAAGCATTTCATCTAACTTCAAATTCTTTATGAACCCATTTTACAGCATTATGGCTTTAAGTCCCCTCTTTCTTCAATCATTAAAGGAAATAAGCCAATTTGTCAGATGCAATGATAAGCATTAGTGTCACTGGTTTAAGAATTCAAGTCTATTACTCAGCATGATTAATCTGTCATAGCAGCCTGATTCAAAGAAGTTGAGTTGTAATCTGTTTGACTAGTCTGCATCATTTATAAAATATAAAAAGAAGAATGATATCAGAGGAGCTGGCCTCAAGTTCTCATAACAGTGACTCAGTGAGCAAAGTTGCTGAAAATGAGGTAAAACAGAAGTTTCCTTGCAATATCCACTTTCCTATGAAAACATTTTTATCCTTTTTTTCTATCAAGTTTCAGTGTATTCTGATTTTGGATGAAATTATTAGTTATATGTTTCTTATTAGGAGACCCACACTTTAAGCTTTAGGCTACAGGAGTTCATATTTCGTCTAGCTGCCTTAAGTATACTTGAGCCAAAATTGTTTACCTGCTTCATTTCAGACATTCATTGCAATCCCCTGTTATAACAGGATATTATTCAGATTCTTTTGAGTCAAAACAGCAAAGCTTAATAAAAATCAGAATTTGCCTTGGTGATATTTTGTGGACTATAATTTTTTTCCATTCAATTTTAGAAAAATTATAAAACTTTAATCCATTTTATGTAACTAAACTTAAAATAAGGTTTTAACCTCTTTATTACTAGGTTCTCTTGCCAATATAAGTAAGAAAATGCAACTTAAATCCTTATATATGCATCTTCAATGCATATACATATATATTATTTACTATGTGTATTATCGGAGAAGGCAATGGCACCCCACTCCAGTGCTCTTGCCTGGAAAATCCCGTGGATGGAGGAGCCTGGAAGGCTGCAGTCCATGGGGTCGCTATTATAATAGACTCATAATCCATATTCTGATGCCATCCATAAGCAACTAAAAATGTAACTGCTTGAATAGAAGCACTCAAAAGAGGCATATAAGTCCTTTGAACCAGCTCCTGCTACATCAGTGTTTTTAAAAGACTATATCATGCATGATTTCAAGTGCTTAAGAAGTGCAAATTTCTGATGCTCTGGCCCCACCTGAAAGCTCCACTTCAAACCAAACCCAGAAGGAATGAGATTCTCCTATAGGTTACAACTAAAGGATTAAATTTGACATCCACTCAATGAAGTAACTGAGCACGCATGCACAATGTGACCCTCCTTCAGTCTACATGGAATACCCACTCTATCAAATTAAAAAGTATTAATGCAATTCAGTTTCATCAAATATCTGAAAAAAATTAAAGTCCACAAAATATCATGGAGGCAAATTCTGATTTTTATTAAGTCTTCCATTTTGACTCAGAAGAATCTGAATAATATCTGAGAGTTGAGAGAGAATCTCAGAGATGGCTAATTCTGGCTTCCCTTAGTCCTTCCTTAAGCCCTCTTGCCTTGCACACCAACACTGCTTGCCTACTTCCTATTATTCTCTTTCACTGGGTTCCAGGGTCCCCTCTGAATTCCCAGGCACTCAGTCCCACTGGGATGCACCACAGATGCCGTTAGTTCTTCTCAATGATGATGATTAAGAAAAAATATCACTTCTCACAAATCCCACTCTAATTTTAACTTTTTCTTGGTTCTCTCCCTTGGGTGTATGTGTGTTCGTGTGGGAAAACACACACACACACACACACACGCACATTTCTTTCAAGAGACTCATGCTGAGGGAACAGAGAGGTATGGAGAATCCTGGAAGTCTCAGTATTAAGGATTAACACTGTATGCTGCTTCATGAACCAACCTTGGGCAGCAGGTAACCGATGCTGCCCTCGCAGTCAGCCCCAGGACTAGGTGGTTTCTTCCTTCTCCCAGCTGTTCTTAGAACTTCAGCACCTGTCTCCCTACAGCATCCAGGGTTCTGTGTGTATGTGTGTGTTTGCGCCTATTGGTTCATTTGCCTCTTGAGTTGATTCCTCAAGCATCACACCAACCCCACATTCACTAGAAACTCACAGTGCAGTATAAAGTCCAGTGGGAACTGCAGTGATGTTTAACTCTTCTAGGGAAAGGAACTACTTAAGATGCAACTGATCATAGAGTTTTGCTACATCACACTTTCCAAAATTTCCAGAAAATTTCCACTGACGGCAGAAGACAGCGGATACGTGACCTCTGAGGTCTTAAGACTTACGTGAAGTTGCACAGATTTATGACATTTTGCAAGCACAGATTACTCATATTTTAGCCTAAATATCCTTGGGATTTTTGAAATTTATTTCAAAGTATGTTGATATTTGTTTTAATAAAAAATGTTTCTCTCTCCAATCCAACTCTTCAGTCTTATAGTTAAAACTGACACTCCAGAAATAGATGTCTATCTTATTGTCTTGCCTACCTGGGAAACCTTTGTATTTCACTCAGGGGATGATGATGATAGTCATCATCAATGATGACCACAAAAATAGTTAATTTTTATCAAATGATTGCTTTATGTCACGAACTATATAATGACCTGGGCAAGCATTATCTCATTTAATTCTTATATCAACATTACCAATTTCATATAATTATCTTCACTTTGTTATGAGTGAAGTGAGGTACAAAGAGAGTTAAATAACTCACCTTTACAAACTTTTAGCTGGAAAGAAGAGGACTCAGAATATGAATCCCCACAGTGGTGGAAATGATTGATTTCTTTTTCTTGTTCTTCATTAACAATTTCCTACCACGAAGTCCAGTGGGGTTAGGTGCCCCTAACCCCAAAATTCAAAGAGGACTCAAACTGATGAACAGAGAGTAACCAACTGTAACTAGGCAACAAAGAGGGTTGTTTAGGGACAGAACTTGAGCACCTTAATGATGTCAACATAAATGTGTGAGAGTCTGTCTCGACTCAGATATTTTGAACCTTTATCAAGTGCTGACTAGGAGCTCTTTCATGACTGAATTCTCCTTCTGGTACTTATAGAGCAGGGACTCTATATTAGCTACAAGATCCGCATGCTCTGATGCACATGTGCTGCAGAGAGGTTTTGTGTCACACTTTTGGATGGCAACTCAACTCTGTTTTATTTAGGTCTTAAGGCAGAACTCAGGTCCTTAGCCCTCAAGTCTCCAAGTAGCCTTTTCTCTTCAAGTTGCTTCCTCAACTTTTATCAGGATGACCCCCAGGCAAGTCACTTAGGATAACTAAGGAACTAGGCCAAAGCTGAGATAGATCTTCATATTACCTTTTCATGGAAGGCTGAGACATCTGTGCAAATCAGGCTTCAAGAATATTCCTGGCCACTCAATGATTCCTCGAGCCAGAGATGCAAACTAATTCTAATGGGGTAACTGAGTTATATCTATTAATAAATTAGGTTATTAATAAGTGATTTTCCTCTCTCAGATCTCCTTGCTTTTTTACCTAGCCAAAATCTCCTTCACAGACCCATTTTAGCTGAAAGCTGAGTGCCAAAGAATTGATCCTTCTGAATTGTGGTGTTGGAAAAGACTCTTGAGAGTCCCTTGGAATGCAAGGAGATCCAACCAGTCCATCCTAAAGGAGATCAGTCCTAAGTATTCATTGGAAGGACTGACACTGAAGCTGAAACTCCAAAACTTTGGCCACCTGATGCGAAGAACTGACTCACTGGTAAAGACCCTGATGCTTGGATAGATTGAAGGCAGGAGGAGAAGGGGATTACAGAGGATGAGATGGTTGGATGGCATCACCAATTCGATGGGCAAGAGTATGAGCAAGCTCTGGGAGTTGGTGTCGTACAGAGAAGCCTGGCTTGCTGGAGTCCATGAGGTCGCAAAGAGTCAGACACAACTGAGAGAATGAATTGAACTGAACTGATCTTCCGCATTGTTGCTGCTGCTGCTGCTGCTAAGTCGCTTCAGTCATGTCCGACTCTGTGCGACCCCAGAGACGGCAGCCCACTAGGCTCCCCTGTCCCTGGGATTCTCCAGGCAAGAACACTAACAGGTCTTTATAAGAAGTATCATTTGAGCATCATGGCATATAATATGTGTCTGTTGAAATACTTAGATTAAAGCTATAAATCACTGCTCAGGACTTTACACAAGGGTCAATCCAGGAAAATTCAACCTTAAATTTTACTCCAGAAATATGTCATTTCTAAACATTGTAAAGTAATTAGCCTCCAATTAAAATAAAAAGAAAAAACAATAATAATATTTTTTTAAAAATAAAGAAGAGTTTAGTATACTTCATCCAGAAACTGGAAGCCATGTAACATGTTTTCCCCTTGAATTTGCTGCCAGGAAGCACTCCATTTGGGCTTCCCAGGTGACGCTAGTGGTAGAGAACCAGCCTGCCAGTACAGGAGACATAAGAGACACAGGTTTGATTCCTGGGTTGGAAAGATTCCCTGGAGGAGGAAATGGCAACCCACTTCAGGATTTTTACCTGGATGGAAACTCAGCTCCCTTTTAGTAGGTCTTAAGGCAGAACTTAGTGGACAGATGTCCATGGCATCGCAAAGTCAGACATGACTGGAGTGACTTAGACTGCATACACACACACCACTCCATTTCATGTCTGAATGAGGTAAAATGTTTATCTCAGGTGCTTGGTAGCATCTATTTGAGAACTGCAATTTGTTTCAGTGGTTCTCAAGCCTAGCTGCTCATTAGAATCTTCTGTTTCAACAATACTGGATGTCTGGGGCCAGTTCAGCCAGATCTAAGGGTGGGGGCCAGGTCCTAGAGTATTTTAAATGTTCTCTGAAATGACTCAAGAGGTTTCTCCAGTGGCTTAGCAGTAAAGAATCTGCATGCGATGCAGGAGCCAGAAGAGACACAGGTTCAATCCATCCCTGGGTTGGGAAGATCCTCTGGACTAGGAAATGACACTCACTACAGTATTCTTGCCTGGAGAACCACATGGACAGAGAAGCTTGGTGAGCTACAGCTCATGGGGTCACAAAGAGTTGGACATAAATGAAGCGACTTAGCACGCACTGGATAGAGGAAGAGTTGAGAGTCATCTATAGGGATGCTCTAAATTTGTTGGGGTTTTTTGGTTTGTTTTGTTTTAATTCCAATGGTCTGGTTTGTAAACTAACTTATTTACCCTAGCGCAAGTTCTTTCTCAATAAAAGAATCATCATACGTAAATACATAAGCCATCAGTCTCACACAGTTGAACAAGTCTACATCTAACCGGTCTTTCTCAATCTTGACTGTCCATCAGTGTCACTTGGGGAGCTGCTAAATATCCTGGTGCCCAGAACGTACCCCAAATCAATTAAACCATAACCTCTGAGGAGGATACTGAGGCAGTGATCATTTTAAAGCTCCTCAGGGAATTTCATTGTGCACCATAGCTAAAAATAACAGATCCATATTCTTTCTTCCCCCTTATTGGTGTCTTAAAAACATGCATTGCTCATGGGTGAAATTATTACTCAAGGAAGTGAGCCATTTCCCCACACCAAGGGCAGGTAAGTTAGAAGGACTGCCAGCATTGACTATATTGGGTCCAGAAGTAGCCTTCCCAAAAAACCAAGGGCCTGGTTTGAGTTCAGATGGTCAGTCCAGACATATGTCTTATGCCTCCATCCCCTCTCCCCTCCAAGTGAAATCAGAATACAATTAATACCAAAATTACTCTGTAGCTCTGAGGTCATTGTTGTTTAGTCACTAAGTCGTGTCCTGCTCTTTGTGACCCCATGGACTGTAGCCCGCCTGTCTCCTCTGTCCATGGGAATTCCCAGGCAAGAATACTGGAGTGGGTTGCCATTTCCTTCTCCAGGAATTTTTCCAGACCCAAGAATGAAACCCATGTCTCCTCCATTGTGGGCAGAGACTTTACTACTGTACCACCTGGGAAGCTCCCATGAGGTCATACATGTTAACTAAATTTATTGTGATAAGCATTTCACATTATAGACATATTTCAAATCATTATGTTGTACAGTTTGAGCTTATATGCTATGTCAGTCTTTATATATCAATAAAATTTTATCTATCAATAAAACTGGAAAAAAATTTTTAAAATAAAAATAGACTCTTAGATTATTTTTATTTGTTCATTTTAAATTGCTTTTAAACATTACAAATCAACCATATTCCAATAAAAATTAATTAAAAATAAAATTACCTTTTAAAGATTTGATTTCATATTTATAAAATTGTTTTCTATATTTCCCTCTTTGTTACAGACTCAACTGTTTCTATATCTTCTTTATTGTCAAATTATCCCCACTATATCCTGTCACATGTGGAAAACAAAACTGTTATAAAACTATAATAAAGTATAAGCTTGTTTTAGCAGAATCAGTTATTTAGTTTAAACTCCCTATAAGTAAGTTTAGTTTGTGGAATAAGAAAAGGATTTTAGCTCAAGGTTTGCATACAAATACACAAGATCTGTTGATATGCAGAATGAAATAGGACAATCAAAATGAAAATTGAAATTTAAAAAACTATTAATTTCTAATGAAATCTACTTCCTGATTTGGAGTAGCTATGTCATGATATCTGTTAAGACTTGCACACAAAGTCCAAAAATTCCTTGACTGACTAAATGGAGGTTGCGCATTATTCACCAGCTCTGTATCTATCTTTCACTTGTCTCTCCTAATTTAAAACAAAAATGGAAAATTAAGTGATTATCTTTTATAGTGTTGTGGGACAAGATAGCATGCATTTCTGGCCTAATTTATTTAGAGACTGGTAAATTAAATGTTTTAATATATTCACTTATGAACCATACAGCAACCAAATGTATGCATATAGCTTAATCAGAGAGAAAAAGAGCAAACTATAAGTCTTCAAAAAATTACTAAGGATAAATTCATATGGATTATTTTAAGAGAACTGTCACTTATAGTTGGGGAAGCATTGGTGGCTCAATAGTAAGGAATCCACCTGCCAGGGTAGGAGATCAAGAGACACGGTTCAATCCCTGGGTCAGGAAGATTCCCTGGAGAAGGGAATGACACAGCAATATTCTTGCCTGGGAAATCCCCTGGACAGAGGAGCCTGGTGGGCTACAACGAGTTGGATATGACTGAGTGACTGAGCACGCATGCATTTCATGTGATTAGTTTCACCACAACATGTTCCCAAAAATTCAAAATGAGTCTTGAAAAGGAAAACAGTGTCCCATAACGGGAGCCTGGGAATAAAAGAAGGAAAAACTCAACTGTTTGTTTTGGTAACACTATGGACCTTACAAATTGACCATGCATTAGACAAGCTCAGCTATTTTTTTTTAATTAATTTATTTTTTTATTGAAGGATAATTGCTTTACAGAATTTTGCCATTTTCTGTCAAAGCCCAACATGAATCAGCCATAGGTATACATATATCCTCTCCCTTTTGAAACTCCCTTCCTTCAGCTATGTTTAAGCCATCTGCTAGGTGAACCAGTTTCTTTCCACCATGAGCTCCCTTCCTGATCCACATTTTAGGATCCTGAGCTCTGGATTAACTGAAGTTTCACAACCAAGAACCATTATTACAAGGTTTGGTGCATCTGAAGGCTACGTGTGGTTCCTCTTCAGAGCCACTTACTCTGTTTTTATTCCACCTGATTGATTTGAAAACAACTAATCCCATTCTGAGGAATGGTAAAGAATCTGCCTGCCAATGCAGGGGACATGAACTTCCATCTGTGGGTTGCGAAGATCCCCTGGGGGAGGGCATGGCAACCCACTCCAGTATTCTTGCCTGGAGAATCCCATGGACAGAGGAGTCTGAATGGATACAGTGCATAAGGTCGCAAAGAGTCAGACACTCCTGAAGTCGACTTAGCATGCACGTACAACACGAGAAAGGTTGACACACAAAGATATGAACACTGAGCCTATTCTTTACAATGTACTTGGTCTTCTGAGAATGCAATATGAACTTTTGTTTAGAACTTATCCCTAAGCAATTCCTAAACTTATTCCTCTGTATTGTAATTCAGCTCCTAAACAATTCCTAAACCTATTCCTCAGCTCAAGTCCCCAGAAAGCTCATGACATATATATATACACAAGAAGCAATATATTTCATCCTTAGGGTTGTTTTTACATAGTTATATTTCTTAGCATCTTAAAGGTAGGAATTGGAAACCATAAATGAAAATGATGAATATTATAAATATTAAACAGACAACATAGCATGCAGTATATATATCTCTTTTATTAAATTTGTTCGCCTTTAAAAATGTTCATTTTCCCCTGTTAAAAAAGAAAGTGAAGATCTGAGTTCTTATGCTATCTACTTAATAAAATGAGAGGAAAGAAATAAGAACTCTTAATGTGAGTTTTTAAAAGGGAAAAAAGAAACAGAAGCCACAAGCCTGCTGTGGGGTTCCTAGTGTGATATTCAAAATCATGGATAAAATCATTCCAATATCACAACTTCCTCTAAGGATCACAAATCCTGTTTTCCTCCCCTGAGATATTTAGTGTTTTGATTTCTACTTACACCAAGGCTATCTACATGACACTGAAATAGTCAGTTAATAAATTCAGTCAAATTCATTGATGGGTTTGACAGAACTAGATAAAACATATTCAAAACCAAATGACTTGCCAAAATACCAATTGTAAATTTACAGAAGCATTACTGATGTCACCTGTTGATGCTAACTCTCAACCAGGAAACATAAATTTAAAAATATATAGATAAACTTACTGTCCATAGAGACGTTTGCTGTGAGGAAGGTACAATAAAAGTTGACCAAAAAATATATAAAATATCTATTTTGGAAACATTACAAATCAAAGACAAAGACAGACTACATATTACTTCCAAGGAAAATAACTAGCAAAGCAATTCTATCTAAAAACTGTCTGCATTTCACTTTTTCAGGATTATTCTGCCATTTAATAAGTCCAAATTTTCTATTGTTTCCATTTCTTTTAGCTCTAAAATACCAAACTATAGTTTCTAAATTGTCCTTTTCAATACATTTTATTTATATCCTGAGACAATAAACAAATGACCAAAAAATTAAATGTCACTGAAAATTACATTGCAAAAACTTACTGTAGAACTTAAATTATCTGTCATCACATAGCATACTGTTTACATCAAAATGGCTTTATAATTCAAATGCCTGCTCTAAAAAGACTTTACTATTTCTACATATTACTTCCAAGGAAAATAACTAGCAAAACAATTCTATCTAAAAACTGTCTGCATTTCACTTTTTCAGGATTATTCTGCCATTTAATAAGTCCAAATTTTCTATTGTTTCCATTTCTTTTAGCTCTAAAATACCAAACTATAGTTTCTAAATTGTCCTTTTCAATACATTTTATTTATATCCTGAGACAATAAACAAATGACCAAAAAATTAAATGTCACTGAAAATTACATTGCAAAAACTTACTGTAGAACTTAAATTATCTGTCATCACATAGCATACTGTTTACATCAAAATGGCTTTATAATTCAAATGCCTGCTCTAAAAAGACTTTACTATTCCAGTAATCTCTTGCCCAGGAAGATGAAGTTGCAAATAACTTAATCACTTTTTGGAGAAACTTTCAAAAATCCATTTGTTCCATTAATAAACTATTCAACTAGTCCTTTCCTGGGTAAAAGCCTCTACTCAGGACACTGGATGACTCCATCAGGTCCCCCAGTTGACTGTCTACTCTTCAAGATTCACTTTAATATGCTCGCTACACTTCATCTATCAATCCTAAGCCATTTTATTACAAACTCTCCTGACTCCAGTCAGCCCCCTANAACTAGTCCTTTCCTGGGTAAAAGCCCCTGCTCAGGACACTGGATGACTCCATGAGGTCCCCCAGTTGACTGTCTACTCTTCAAGATTCACTTTAATATGCTCGTTACACTTCATCTATCAATCCTAAGCCATTTTATTACAAACTCTCCTGACTCCAGTCAGCCCCCTACCCCACACTTACAGATGTGCCTTTAACCAGAACCCTCAAAATCTTATAAATGTTCCATCTACCCTTTGTTTCTAAAAAGCTACAAAGATTCCCAAGGTAGAAGTCTCCTTTACTGAAGTAATAGATAACTTGGATTTCCTTTATCAACAGGCTACTTGACAGTCTCTCTGGGGATTCATGGAATCAGTAATTGGCACTGCACATTTCAAATAACCGTACTTTTATATTACAAAATCAGTGATACTAGCTATGTCTATTATTCTTATGTATGTGCTGCATGTAAAATTGGAACAATTCCCTAGTAAATGTTTTATTGGACTGAGTAGACAAGTCTAACATAGAAGCTTAAAAAATACTACATGAGAAAAATCATATAATCATTTCTATAGGATATAAAGTATGACATATAACCACTGGAGACTCTTCATGGTATCAGTCTTGGGTTGTTTTATCTAGTATTCTTCAAATGTCTGCAACTATATTAAGAAAATCTGCAACTTGCCTAGCCCTAACTTACCACAGTGAGCAAAAAAGTCCCTGTAATTACAGAAGGTGTACAGGGCAACAACAAAATACAGGGCATTGGACACACCCCATATTATAAATCACAGTCCAGAAAAAGAAAAAGCCTTTTAGACATTTTCCAGTGCAATATAAATAGAACAAAGCCTTGTCTTCTACAAGTGAATAGTTAAGGCTTAACTAGATATTATAATAGATATTTCTGTTCCACATGGTAGCTCTGTTGTATAAATTTACTCTGAATTCACTTCAATTTCTATTCAGGCATTCTTGGAACATATCTTATTAATTGGTATTAAAGTAAGCCAAAAGCAAATTATGTCTTTATATACAGAAGTCTGAGAGAGTAGCTCTTTTCTTGGGTCTAGGTTTTGAGAGACTAATAATAGAACTCTCCTTTTCCTCATCCGTGTTCTAAACCATTTGAGAGATAGATGTAAGCAAAGGAAACTCAACATATCAAGTGTTATTATTGACAAAGCTCTTTGGAAATGAAGCTCTAGGACTGTTAGTTCAGTGGATTCACTGACAATGCAGATAAATGGTAATCCTCTCGTTTTTAGCACTTACCCCCATAAAGTGTCTAAGATGAAAGCCAGAGAAGGCAACAGCACCCCACTCCAGTACTCTCGCCTGGAAAATCCCATGGACGGAGGAGCCGGGTAGGCTGCAGTCCATGGGGTCTCAAAGACTCGGACATGGCCAAGAGATTTCACTTTCACTTTCATGCCTTGGAGAAGGAAATGGCAACCCACTCCAGTGTTCTTGCCTGGAGAATCCCAGGGTCAGGGCAGCCTGATGGACTGCCATCTCTGGGGTCTCACAGAGTCGGACACGACTGAAGCGACTTAGCAGCAGCAAGATGAAAGCAGCTAATCCTGAAGAGCACCAGGAAAAAGGAATTATGTTACTTCTAAAATTTGCTAAATTTTTCTGCCAGTCTCCCCATCAGAAAGTTACGTCACTTCCTTTAGTGAGGCCTGAATAAAGAATTGGAAAAGTCAGAAGAATTTATTCCCAGTGGAAAATCTTCCTGTGCAAACATAAAGCCAAAGGAAAAAAGTTGGAACACTTAATACCTAGATGGTTTGACTGGAGAAGTGATACAGCTTAACTACTATTTACTCTTCTACAAACTATTGCCCCTGCTGTTTGTGGGTGATATCTAAGATCTCCATCATCATGGTGGTGGTGGTGGTAGCTGAGTTGCTCAGTCATGTCCAGCTCTTGCAACACCATAGACTGTAGCCCACCAGGCTCCTCTGTTCATGAGATTTTCCAGGCAAGAATGAATATTGGAGTGGCTTGTCATTTCTTCCTCCAGGGGATTTTCTCAACTAGTGGATTGAACCCACTTTTCCTGCACTGGCAGGGTACAAGTGGTTTCTTAACCGATGAGCCACCAGGGAAGTCGTTTCATCATCAATCATAGATTTGAAATGTTAGGGCTTCCCTAGTGGCTCAGATGGTAAAGAGTCTGCCTGCAATGCGGGAGACCCAGGTTCAGTCCCTGGGTCAGGAAGATCCCCTGGAGAAGGAAATGGCAGCCAACTCCAATGTCCTTGAGTAGGAAATCCCTTGAACGGAGGAGCCTGGTGGGCTACAGTCCATAGGGTTGCAAAGAGTCAGACACGACTAAGTGGCTAACGATCATAACACACACAGGGACTTCCCTAGTAGTCCAGTGATTAAGACTTCACCTTCCAGTGCAGGGGTGTGGGTTGGATCCCTGGTTGGGGAGACTGCAAAAAAATTCAAGAAAGACTTTAAAAATGATCCATATTTAAAAAAAACTTTAAAAAGTAAGTTAATATAGCTCTAGAAATTTCCAATTCACCAGAACATATGTTACAAGATTATTTTTTAAAAGGTAAAATCATGCCCAGCTTAACAGTTTAAGGTCAAGAATCTTTTTTCAATGAATTTATTTTTAATTGAAGGATAATTGCTTTACAGAATTTTGCTGTTTTCTATCAAACCTCAACATGAGTCAGCCATAGGTATACGTATATCCCCTCCCTTTTGAAACTCCCTCCCATCTCCCTCCCCATCCCACCCCTCTAGGTTGATACAGAGCCCCTGTTTGAGTTTCCTGAGCCATACAACAAATTCCCGTTGGCTATCTATTTGACATACGGTAATGTAAGTTTCCATGTTATGCTTTCCATACATCTCACCTTCTCCTTCCCTCTCTCCCTGTCTGTAAATCTATTCTCTACGTCTATTTCTCCATTGTTGCCCTGTAAATAAATTCTTCAATACCATTTTTCTAGTTTCCGTATATATGTGTTAGAATACAGTATTTATCTTTCTCTTTCTGACTTACTTCACTCTGTATGATAGGTTCTAAGTTCATCTACTTCATTAGAACTGACTCAAATGTGTTCCTTTTTATGGCTGTGTAATATTCCATTGGGTATATATACAACTTCTTTATCCATTCATCTGTTGATGGACCTCTAGGTTGCTTCCATGTTCTAGCTATTGTAAACAGTGCTGCAGTGAATAATGGGATACATGTGTCTTTTTCCATTTTGGTTTCCTCAGGGTATACGCCTAGGAGTGGGATTGCTGGGTTATATGGTGATTTTATTCCTAGCTTTTTAAGGACTCTCCACACCATCTTCCATAGTGGCTGTATCAATTTACATTCCCACCAACAGTGCAAGAGTGTTCCCATTTCTCCACACCTTTTCTAGCACTTACTGTTTGTAGACTTTTTGGTTAAGGCCATTCTGACTGGTATGAGGTGATATCTCATTTTAGTTTTGATTTGCATTTCTCTAATAATGAGTGATGTTGAGCATCCTTTCATGTATTTGTTGGCCATCTGTATGTCTTCTTTGGAGAAATGTCTGTTTAGGTCTTTTTCCCAAATTTTGATTGGATTGTTTGTTTTTCTGGTATTGAGTTGTATGAGCTGCTTGCATATTTTGGAAATTAATCCTTTGTCAGTTGTTTCACTTGCTATTATTTTCTCCCATTCTGAGATTGTCTTTTCACCTTGCTTATGGTTTCTTTTGCTGTGCAAAAGCTTTTAAGTTTAATCAGGTCCCAGTTGTTTACTTTTGTTTTGATTTCCTTTACTCTAGGAGGTGAGTCATAGAGGATCCTGCTTTGATTTATGTCATTGTGTGTTCTACCTATGGCTGAGAATCTTTTGAATCATGGGCCAGAAGTGTGCCATTTATGTGCAAAAGCTAAAATGGCTTAACATCATACTACACTTTCTACTATAAATGTATTGCTATGAATGCTCTCTTAATTAAACCCAACAAGACAGCCAATATGTCCATTCACTCAGTGAGCAGATGTAGTTTGCTCATTTATAGCACGTTTCTTTTGGAGAAAGTAGTGGTGGACACATTTGGATCAGATTTATACAGTTGTGAAAGTAAAGATTCCATTCTGGTCAAAAAATAAAAAGCAAAATCATGACTCTCATGGAAACTTAAAATTTAAATATATCAAGAATTTATTTAACTTGTTAATAAATGAAGGAACCAGTATGATGTTACAATCATCAGGAATGCTGACATGAATGTGCAAATAGATTCAAAATTGGTTAATACCTATAGGAAAAAAGGCTTCCCTGATAGCTCAGTTGGTAGAGAATCTGCCCGCAATGCGGGAGACCCTGGTTCAATTCCTGGGTCAGGAAGATATCCTAGAGAAAGAATAGGCCACCCACTCCAGTATTCTTGCACTTCCCTGGTGGCTCACCTGGTAAAGAATCTGCCTGCAATGTGGGAGACCTGGGTTCAATCCCTGGGTTGGGAGAGGGAGAAGGAAAAGGCTGCCCATTCCAGTATTCTGGCCTGGAGAATTCCAAGGACTGTATAGTCCATGGGGTTGCAAGGAGTCAGACATGATTGAGCGACTTTCACTTTCACAGGAAAAGAACAAATTACGTTTCCACTAATAAATTTTATTTGCATTCCTATGTGTCTGTTAGTTGTTCAGTCATGCCCAGCTCTTTGCAACCCCATGGACTATAGCCCACCTGACTCCTCTGTCCATGGAATTCTTCAGGCAAGAATACCGGAGTGAATAGCTGTTCCTTCTCCAGGGGATCTTCCCCACCCAGGTATCAAGCTCAGGTCTCCTGCATTACAGGCAGATTCTTTACCATCTAAGCCACCGGAGAAGCCCATCCCTATGTACAAAAGTTGTTTACATTAGCATACAATTTAGATGGTAAATTTGCTTTAAGCCAATGAAAAGCACAACAAATAATCCAGAAGAGTGCACGAGGCAGGATGCCCAGCAATTTTTCGTACATTTCAAAGTCTTTTGCAATATTTCTTGTTATAGTCTATTAATAAGAAAAACTAGTGAACTGCTCTCTCTTAATTTACATGGTCACATTAACCTATACCCATTTTACAGTCAAAAACATGAGACGTGGAAAAACACATAAGAATTTTCATCATATGGTTTTGTCAACCGTATGAACTCAATGTTTCTTCTAGAATCAAGTTGTCAGAATCTATTCCTACCAATGGTAGTTTCCAGCCTAAGGAAAGGGGAACAGGATGGAGGTGGCCCTCCTTCCTTCCTCTTATCTCCCCAAAAGCAATTCTAGGAGAGATTATCTGGCTTCTCACCTGCTTTCTTCCCTAGATAGTCCTGAATCCAGTAACTTTACTTCCTGATTCCTCCAGAGCTTTAACTCTTAATACTCAAGACCAGACTCTTACTATTCAAAACATTGTGCCTGTCAAAAAGCCCAGTTATTGTAAATCAAAAACTTTGGCATTCAAAGTTGTTTTCCTTGCTTTTCTTTAAATCACTATTACTAAATTGAAGTGATGAGTCTCAAATATTACTTTTTCTTGTCATCTCTGCTGCAGTACTTAAAAGACACCTCAGGGCAACAGATACCTATTTCAGAAAAGGAAGTTATGTATGTAAAAGAAAGTTTAAGACCTTGTCCTAAGTTCAAGTTCAGTTCAGTTCAGTCGCTCAGTCGTGTCCGACTCTTTGCAACCCCATGAATCGCAGCACGCCAGGCCTCCCTATCCATCACGATCTCCCGGAGTTCACTCAGACTCACATCCATTGAGTCCGTGATGCCATCCAGCCATCTCATCCTCGGTCGTCCCCTTC
>SJYX01004958.1:63841-78146 GCA_006410675.1 Oreotragus oreotragus
TACAGTCAACAAAAACAAGACCAGGAGCTGACTGTGGCTCAGATCATGAACTCCTTATTTCCAAATTCAGACTTAAATTGAAGAAAGTAGGGAAAACCGCTAGACCATTCAGGTATGACCTAAATCAAATCCCTTATGATTATACAGTGGAAGTGAGAAATAGATTTAAGGGCCTAGATCTGATAGACAGAGTTCCTGATGAACTATGGAATGAGGTTCGTGACATTGTACAGGAGACAGGGATCAAGACCATCCCCATGGAAAAGAAATGCAAAAAAGCAAAATGGCTGTCTGGAGAAGCCTAAGTTCAAGACTGGGTCTAAATGATATGCAGCTCATCATGCTCAGTCACTCAATCGTGTCTGACTCTTTGAGGCCCCATGGATTGTAGTCCACCAGGCTCCTGTGTCCATGGGATTGTCCAGGCAAGAATACTGGAGTAGATTGCCATCACCTCCTCAAGGGGATCTTCCCCAACCAGGAATGAATCCTCATCTGCCTCTCCTGTACTGGTTGGCAGATTCTTTACCACTGAGCCACCTGGGAAGCTCCCTAAATGATTTAAAATCTGCAAAACATGTATTTTATAGTGACAAAAAAATCTAAGCCAAAAATATTTAGAACATAACCTGTAAACATATAAGATATTGAAATAATTACAGAAAGAATAATAAACACTAGGCTAATAATTTTTAAACCTGAAATAAAGTCTAGTGATCTTAACAAAATTTATTCTTTCAATCCCTGAAAATGGTATATCTTTCCATTTGTTTATATCTTCAGTTTCTTTCATCAGTGTCTTATACTTTCCCAAGTACAAGTCTTTGATCTCCTTGGTTAAATGTATTGCTAGATATTTTATTCTTTTAGATACAAATGTAAATGGGGTTTCTTTCTCTTTTTTGCGTAGCTCTTGGTTAGTCATTCACCCATTCCAGTCCATTTTAGTTCACTGATTCCTAAAATGTTGATGTTCACTCTTGCCGTCTCCTGTTTGACCACTTTCAATTTACCTTGATTCAAGAAACTAATATTCCAGGTTCCTATGCAATATTGTTCTTTACAGCATTGGACTTTACTTTCATCACCAGTTACATCCATCACCAATCACACCCACATAGGCATTATTTTCACTTTTTCTCCATCTTTTCGTTCTTTCTGGAGTTATTTCTCTACTCTTCTCCAGTAGCATACTGTGCACTTACCGACCTGGGGTGTTCATCTTTCATTGTGATATCTTTTGGCCTTTTCCTTCTGGTCATGGGTTTTTCAAGGCAAGAATATTGAAGTGGTTTGCCATTCCCTTCTCCAGTGGAACGCCATACCCTTCTCCAGTTTTGGAACACGTTTTGAACCAAAAAGCCACTTGATGAAAGTGAAAAAGGAGAGTGAAACAGTTGGCTTAAAACTCAACATTTAAAAAACTAAGATCGTGGCATCTGGTCCCATCACTTCATGGCAAACAGATGGGGAAACAATGGAAACAGTGAGAGACTTTATTTTCTTAGGCTCCAAAACCACTGCAGATGGTGATTGCAGCTATGAAATTAAAAGACACTTGCTCCTTGGAAGGAAAGTTATGACCAACCTAGACAGCATATTAAAAAGCAGAGACATTACTTTGCCAACAAAGGTCCACCTAGTCAAGGCTATGGTTTTTCCAGTAGGCGTGTATGGATGTGAGAGTTGGATCATAAAGAAAGCTGAGTGACAAAGAATTGATGCTTTTGAACTGTAATGTTGGAGAAGACTCTTGAGAGAGTCCCTTGGACTGCAAGGAGACCAAACCGATCAATCCTAAAGGAGATCAGTCCTGAATATTCATTGGAAGGACTGGTGCTGAATCTGAAGCTCCAATACTTTCGCTGACTGGTATGAAGAACTGGCTCATTAGAAAAGACCTTGATGCTGGGAAAGATTGAAGGCAGGTGGAGAAGGGGACAACAGGGGATGAGATGGTTGGATGGCGTCACCGACTCAGTGGACATAAGTTTGAGTAGGTTCAAACTGAGTTGAGTTGGTGATGGACAGGGAAGCCTGGCATACCTCAGCCCACAGGTCACAAAGTGTTGGACACAACTGAGTGACTGAACTGACTGACTGGTTTGTGATTACCAGAAAGTCAGTGGTCAGTATTTAAGTTGATGATCTCTTTAAGTTTCAACATATTCTAACAATTCATTTTTACTCCCTTTCACCACATTTAATGTTTTTGATATCTTATTTGATATTTTTTTGTTTTATATATCCTTTAATACTTATTGTGAGTATAGGTGATTTTACTATTTTTGTCTTTTAGTCTTCCTACCAACTTTATAAGTAACTACTTATATCTACTATCCTTACTGTATGTTTGCCTTTACCAATAAGATTTTCCTTTCTGTAATTTTTATATTTCTAGTTGTGACCTTTTCTTTTCTGCTTAGAAAAGTCCCTCTAACACTTCTTGTTAAGCTGGTTTACTGATGTGAAACTCTTTTGGTTTCACTTGTCTGTAAAACTCTGATCTGTTCCTTTGAATCATCTAATCTGCTGTTGATTCTTTCCAGTGTATTTTTTATTTCAGTTACTGTGTTCTTCAGTTGTGTTTGGTTCCTCTTTATATTTTCTATAATAACTCTATTAAATGTCTCACTGTGTTCACCCATTCTTCTCCCAAGTTTGTTAAGCATCTTTATGATGATTACCTTGAAATCTTTATCATGTGGGTTTGCTTCACTTTGTTTAGTTCTCCTGAGTTTTTTGTCTTCTTCTGTCAACTCATCTTGTCTAATTCTCTGTGTTTATTTTTATATTTTGGTAGCTCAGCTACATTTCTCAGTCTTGGAGAGGGAGCCTTATGTAGGAGATGTACTATGGAGTCCAGCAGGGCACTCCGCTCTGGTCACTAGGGCTATATGCTCTAGGAGTTCTCTCTATGTGGGCTGTTTGGGCCATTCTGTTGTTATGGAGCCAACTATCTGGCATGTTGCCGTTCATAGAGTCACAAAGATTGAAATGACTCGTTGTGACATGCTGAAGCAGGACTGGCCCCAGCCTGGTTGGCTGTCAGGCCCTGCCTTTTGTGATGTTCAAAGTCACTGATGAGTAGGACTGGAGCTCAGCAAGGTTGACTAGATGACCCAGTGGGTCCCAGTGGTGTTGGCCTACTGGTGGGTGGGGCCAAGACCTAGGGCAGATGAGACTGTGGGGAGTGGGAGGACCCAGGATCGGTGCCAGCCCACTGGCAGGCAGGTAAGCCTCTGGCATTCATAGTTAGATGAAGGACTCCAAAACAGCACTTGTGAGCACCGGTGCCTTCTTGGTAGAATGAGCTCTCAGCCAAGCTACTGCAACCTTCTGTGTCCACGGGCAGCTTCAGTTGCCTCCTGCCTCTCCAGGAGGTTCTCCGAGGTCAGTAAGTGGGTCTGGGCCAGACTTCTTTCAAATTACCGCCTCTACCCTAGGACTACGAAGAGTGTGGGATTTTGTACGTGCCCTTTGTGGGGGGCAGTCTCTATTCCCTATAACCCTTCAGTTCTCCTGAATATATGTCCTGTGTGTGTGTGTGTGTGTGTTCGTCGCTCAGTCATGTCCTACTCTTTGGGACCCCATGGACTGTAACTCTCCAGGTTCCTCTGTCCATGGAATTCTCCAGGCAAATATACAGGAGTAGGTAGCTTTTCCCTTCTCCAGGGAATCTTCCCCACCCAGGGATCAAATCCAAGTCTCCTGCATTGTAAAAAGATTCTTTACCATCTGAGCCACCTGGGAAACCCAAATATAAGGCCTACTGCTTTCAAAGCCCAGCATTCTCGAAGCTCATTTTCCTGGCAAAGAACCCCCAAGCTGAGGAGCCCACTGTGGAGTTTTGATCTCTTGTTCCTTGGGGAGACCCTCTGCAGTTGTGATTATCCTCCCATCTGTGGGGAGCCTACCCAGAGGTGTGGGCCTTGATTATACCGTGCTTTAATTCCTCCTCCTCATCTCATTGTACTTCTTCATACCTTTACTTGTGGAAAACCTTTTCTGCTAGTCTTTGGGTCCTGCTTATAGATAGTTACTTTGTAAATACTTATAATTTTGATGTGCCTTTAGGAGGAGGTGAGCTGAGTCTTTCCACTTCGCCAACTTGGCTTCACTGCAAATTCTTTAGGTTTTGAATTGCTATTATATCTGCAGCAGTTTGGATAAAACAATTAAGGTAAAACAGGAAGATGGAGTTTACAATTTGAAGGACAGAACAGCTGTTGCATATCTGAGGAAAGGAACTGAGGACAAAACACACTTCTGTTGATCATGCATGCAAGCACAGGAGAGAGAAATTGACTCAGTGAAATGACTCACTTCATTTTCAAGTAAACATTTCAGCAGTGGCTCCTCTGCTACTGTGATAATATTTAAATTTACCTTTAATTATAGCCAAAGACTGCACAGTAAATCTTAATTTTTTTCAGCCTGCTGTAGGAAAGATATTAAATGCTTACTTCCAAAATAAGTTTGTTAATTGCTTTAGTAAGACATAGATCTGGCAGCAGCTCCCTTGGAAATAAATACTGAATAAATCAAATCATCTAATTATTTTAGACAAGCTATAAATGTGTTTTAATGGGCCAAAATTGTAAAACAGTTGAAGGCACTGCATAGTTTTGAGGGGAGGATTAAATTGCTTTTTTTTTTTTTTTGCTATTAATAATAGTACCATATGTACTCAGATAAGACTTGGAATTATACACAATATATGGTCATAGTACTCTCAATTTTTAATCAGAAAGAAAAATAAAGTAACCCTGATTAAACACCTTCAAAACATTTCTTTTTTCTATTTTTGTCATAGCTTTTTTCATTCTTCATCCATTCTTGAAAGTCTCCAAACCACAGAAAGAAAAATGTGAGAATAGTAACAAAGTGCATGGGGCAGGTGGCAAGGAAGACAGAAAGAGGAAGAAAAAGGAAAGGAAACCATACAGAAAGGAAGCAGATGAGTAGCAGATCAGTTAGGGTCATTGGCTGTAAGCAACAGTATCTGACTCTAGCTAAGGAAACACAAAGGAAATTTAGCGGAAACATAGGAGTGAAATGGTAAGTAAAACTTAGTATCTAAGACTTAGAAAGGACAGGAATGAGGGCAGAAATTAATGGCTACATTCTTGCAAGGATAGGTCAGTCCTAATGATTCATTTTTCTTCCATTACTATGTCCTGGGTAGAAATATCAGAGCTAAAGACTTTGACTGGCCTAGTTTGGGTTAACACCTATTTCTTGGCTAAACGGGATCCATGTGGATTATCACCATTTGGGATATTGTGATGCTGGAGAAAGAGTATAAAACAACATCAAAAGAAGTGAAAGTGAGAAATAAGTAAATAATAACCCTGAACAAAAACAACTAGTGTATTTTTTAAATGTGTATGCATCCATTGAATGAAAGCATACATTTTGAGGCTTTAACTTGTTTTTGGTGGTAGGAGGATTGGGAGGGAGTTAATGAGGATGATAAGAGGATAGGTAGATTTTGATATCTCTTAAGAAACAGAACAGTAAACCATTTTGTCAGAATTTCTGAATAGTTATATAAATAAGAGATATCTCTTCTTGAAAATTCTGTCTTAAAATTATTACAGAATAACTTGTAAAAGGTCAATCTAAATTATAAATTATGTTTTAAAGAAAAGCATTTCTGTTCAGAAAAACTAAATGCCAATAAATTTGGAAGTCTGCTAGGAATAGTTTTATTAATAGACTGCTTAATAATATCCAGAAGCTCTTATTTGCAGCATTAGATTCCAGAACATTGCTTTCTACTGTTCTTAATTCCAAGAATAATAACTGTTAGGTCAGAGGGAATGTTGCTGGATAATTAGACTAAGAAGATGGAGGGAGAGGATCTGCTTAGTCCTTAGGGTCAGTAGCCAGTTGAGTCTTGTATGTTCCTAAGTACTACGCATTAATCACTATTCACGGGTAATATGGGGGAAGAGAGAAGGTAAGAAAAAAATAGGGGAAAAGGAGAAGGAAAAGAAAAAAAGAGAGGAAAAGGAAAGTGATTAAAAGAAAAGGAGTTGAAGATATTAGCGCATTTCTGGGAACTAGTTGACTCCGGAGTTTACTGCTCCCACCCTTACCCCCACCTCTTCCCTGCATTTTATAACCAAAACAGGAAGTAATAAATGTTGCCTTCTCTCTGCAAGTTCCTGCAGATGGTGTGAGAATAAACAAGGTCTTAGATATGTCCACCAAAAAAATATGTGCAACCTAAAAGTTGAGAGTTAGGTTTTATTCCATGGGAATGTTAAGACTCAGCCCCGGAGACAGCATCTCAGGTGACCCCAAGAGAGCTGACTTTGAGGAGGCAGGGGATGGGCCAGGCTATATACAAGTTTACAGCAAGAGGCAGATAATCTGAATATTAAAAGATTATTGTTAATTAAGAGAAAACTAAATCTCTTATATGAAGAGATCAAACGATCTTTGTATATGGGAAGATGCAAGCATCCAGGCTTGCTGAAATTATTTCTTTCAATGCATCTAGCTATCTGGGGCCAATCCTGCCTTCTTGATTGTTCACATACTAATCCCTTGTTTACCATAAGAGATAGTGAATGTGACTGATGGCAGCCTCTCACATCTCCCTAGCTTCTCAGTGCTTCCCAGGGAGGAAGTAGCTGATGGCTTCCGAGTAGCTGGCTTTGTTTCACCTGGACTCAGAAATTTTTATTTGGAAAAGGCTTGTTTACTGGTAGAGTATAAAGCAGGAAACGTATCATTTCACAGATATATGTGCTTATGCTTAGTTGCTCAGTCCTGTCCAACTCTTTGTGACCCCATGGACTGTAGCCTGCTAGGCTCCTCTGTCTTTGGGCTTCTCCAGGCACAATAATGGAGTGGGTTGCCATTTCCTTCTCCAGAGGATCTTCCTGACCCAGGGATTAAAACCTCAGTCCATTTTAGTTCACTGATTCCTAAAATGTTGATGTTCACTCTTGCCGTCTCCTGTTTGACCACTTTCAATTTACCTTGATTCAAGAAACTAATATTCCAGGTTCCTATGCAATATTGTTCTTTACAGCATTGGACTTTACTTTCATCACCAGTTACATCCATCACCAATCACACCCACATAGGCATTATTTTCACTTTTTCTCCATCTTTTCGTTCTTTCTGGAGTTATTTCTCTACTCTTCTCCAGTAGCATACTGTGCACTTACCGACCTGGGGTGTTCATCTTTCATTGTGATATCTTTTGGCCTTTTCCTTCTGGTCATGGGTTTTTCAAGGCAAGAATATTGAAGTGGTTTGCCATTCCCTTCTCCAGTGGAACGCCATACCCTTCTCCAGTTTTGGAACACGTTTTGAACCAAAGAGCCACTTGATGAAAGTGAAAAAGGAGAGTGAAACAGTTGGCTTAAAACTCAACATTTAAAAAACTAAGATCGTGGCATCTGGTCCCATCACTTCATGGCAAACAGATGGGGAAACAATGGAAACAGTGAGAGACTTTATTTTCTTAGGCTCCAAAACCACTGCAGATGGGGATTGCAGCTATGAAATTAAAAGACACTTGCTCCTTGGAAGGAAAGTTATGACCAACCTAGACAGCATATTAAAAAGCAGAGACATTACTTTGCCAACAAAGGTCCACCTAGTCAAGGCTATGTTTTTTCCAGTAGGCGTGTATGGATGTGAGAGTTGGATCATAAAGAAAGCTGAGTGACAAAGAATTGATGCTTTTGAACTGTAATGTTGGAGAAGACTCTTGAGAGAGTCCCTTGGACTGCAAGGAGACCAAACCGATCAATCCTAAAGGAGATCAGTCCTGAATATTCATTGGAAGGACTGGTGCTGAATCTGAAGCTCCAATACTTTCGCTGACTGGTATGAAGAACTGGCTCATTAGAAAAGACCTTGATGCTGGGAAAGATTGAAGGCAGGTGGAGAAGGGGACAACAGGGGATGAGATGGTTGGATGGCGTCACCGACTCAGTGGACATAAGTTTGAGTAGGTTCAAACTGAGTTGAGTTGGTGATGGACAGGGAAGCCTGGCATACCTCAGCCCACAGGTCACAAAGTGTTGGACACAACTGAGTGACTGAACTGACTGACTGGTTTGTGATTACCAGAAAGTCAGTGGTCAGTATTTAAGTTGATGATCTCTTTAAGTTTCAACATATTCTAACAATTCATTTTTACTCCCTTTCACCACATTTAATGTTTTTGATATCTTATTTGACATTTTTTTGTTTTATATATCCTTTAATACTTATTGTGAGTATAGGTGATTTTACTATTTTTGTCTTTTAGTCTTCCTACCAACTTTATAAGTAACTACTTATATCTACTATCCTTACTGTATGTTTGCCTTTACCAATAAGATTTTCCTTTCTGTAATTTTTATATTTCTAGTTGTGACCTTTTCTTTTCTGCTTAGAAAAGTCCCTCTAACACTTCTTGTTAAGCTGGTTTACTGATGTGAAACTCTTTTGGTTTCACTTGTCTGTAAAACTCTGATCTGTTCCTTTGAATCATCTAATCTGCTGTTGATTCTTTCCAGTGTATTTTTTATTTCAGTTACTGTGTTCTTCAGTTGTGTTTGGTTCCTCTTTATATTTTCTATAATAACTCTATTAAATGTCTCACTGTGTTCACCCATTCTTCTCCCAAGTTTGTTAAGCATCTTTATGATGATTACCTTGAAATCTTTATCATGTGGGTTTGCTTCACTTTGTTTAGTTCTCCTGAGTTTTTTGTCTTCTTCTGTCAACTCATCTTGTCTAATTCTCTGTGTTTATTTTTATATTTTGGTAGCTCAGCTACATTTCTCAGTCTTGGAGAGGGAGCCTTATGTAGGAGATGTACTATGGGGTCCAGCAGGGCACTCCGCTCTGGTCACTAGGGCTATATGCTCTAGGAGTTCTCTCTATGTGGGCTGTTTGGGCCATTCTGTTGTTATGGAGCCAACTATCTGGCATGTTGCCGTTCATAGAGTCACAAAGATTGAAATGACTCGTTGTGACATGCTGAAGCAGGACTGGCCCCAGCCTGGTTGGCTGTCAGGCCCTGCCTTTTGTGGTGTTCAAAGCCACTGATGAGTAGGACTGGAGCTCAGCAAGGTTGACTAGATGACCCAGTGGGTCCCAGTGGTGTTGGCCTACTGGTGGGTGGGGCCAAGACCTAGGGCAGTCCGTTCATAGAGTCACAAAGATTGAAATGACTCGTTGTGACATGCTGAAGCAGGACTGGCCCCAGCCTGGTTGGCTGTCAGGCCCTGCCTTTTGTGGTGTTCAAAGCCACTGATGAGTAGGACTGGAGCTCAGCAAGGTTGACTAGATGACCCAGTGGGTCCCAGTGGTGTTGGCCTACTGGTGGGTGGGGCCAAGACCTAGGGCAGGTGAAACTGTGGGGAGTGGGAGGACCCAGGATTGGTGCCAGCCCACTGGCAGGCAGGTAAACCTCTGGCATTCATAGTTAGATGAAGGACTCCAAAACAGCACTTGTGAGCACCAGTGTCTTCTTGGTAGAATGAGCTCTCAACCAAGCTACTGCGATCTTCTGTGTCCACGGGGAGCTTCAGTTGTCTCCTGCCTCTCCAGGAGGTTCTCCAAGGTCAGTAAGTGGGTCTGGGCCAGACTTCTTTCAAATTACTGCCTCTGCCCTAGGACTACGAAGAGTGTGGGATTTTGTACGTGCCCTTTGTGGGGGGCAGTCTCTATTTCCTATAACCCTTCAGTTCTCCTGAATATATGTCCTGTGTGTGTGTGTGTGTGTTCATTGCTCAGTCATGTCCTACTCTTTGGGACCCCATGGACTGTAACTCTCCAGGTTCCTTTGTCCATGGAATTCTCCAGGCAAATATACAGGAATAGGTAGCTTTTCCCTTCTCCAGGGAATCTTCCCCACCCAGGGATCAAATCCAAGTCTCCTGCATTGTAAAAAGATTCTTTACCATCTGAGCCACCTGGGAAACCCAAATATGAGCCCTACTGCTTTTCAAAGCCCAGCATTCTGGAAGCTCATTTTCCTGGCAAAGAACCCCCAAGCTGAGGAGCCCACTGTGGAGTTTTGATCTCTTGTTCCTTGGGGAGACCCTCTGCAGTTGTGATTATCCTCCCATCTGTGGGGAGCCTACCCAGAGGTGTGGGCCTTGATTATACCGTGCTTTAATTCCTCCTCCTCATCTCATTGTACTTCTTCATACCTTTACTTGTGGAAAACCTTTTCTGCTAGTCTTTGGGTCCTGCTTATAGATAGTTACTTTGTAAATACTTATAATTTTGATGTGCCTTTAGGAGGAGGTGAGCTGAGTCTTTCCACTTCGCCAACTTGGCTTCACTGCAAATTCTTTAGGTTTTGAATTGCTATTATATCTGCAGCAGTTTGGATAAAACAATTAAGGTAAAACAGGAAGATGGAGTTTACAATTTGAAGGACAGAACAGCTGTTGCATATCTGAGGAAAGGAACTGAGGACAAAACACACTTCTGTTGATCATGCATGCAAGCACAGGAGAGAGAAATTGACTCAGTGAAATGACTCACTTCATTTTCAAGTAAACATTTCAGCAGTGGCTCCTCTGCTACTGTGATAATATTTAAATTTACCTTTAATTATAGCCAAAGACTGCACAGTAAATCTTAATTTTTTTCAGCCTGCTGTAGGAAAGATATTAAATGCTTACTTCCAAAATAAGTTTGTTAATTGCTTTAGTAAGACATAGATCTGGCAGCAGCTCCCTTGGAAATAAATACTGAATAAATCAAATCATCTAATTATTTTAGACAAGCTATAAATGTGTTTTAATGGGCCAAAATTGTAAAACAGTTGAAGGCACTGCATAGTTTTGAGGGGAGGATTAAATTGCTTTTTTTTTTTTTTTGCTATTAATAATAGTACCATATGTACTCAGATAAGACTTGGAATTATACACAATATATGGTCATAGTACTCTCAATTTTTAATCAGAAAGAAAAATAAAGTAACCCTGATTAAACACCTTCAAAACATTTCTTTTTTCTATTTTTGTCATAGCTTTTTTCATTCTTCATCCATTCTTGAAAGTCTCCAAACCACAGAAAGAAAAATGTGAGAATAGTAACAAAGTGCATGGGGCAGGTGGCAAGGAAGACAGAAAGAGGAAGAAAAAGGAAAGGAAACCATACAGAAAGGAAGCAGATGAGTAGCAGATCAGTTAGGGTCATTGGCTGTAAGCAACAGTATCTGACTCTAGCTAAGGAAACACAAAGGAAATTTAGCGGAAACATAGGAGTGAAATGGTAAGTAAAACTTAGTATCTAAGACTTAGAAAGGACAGGAATGAGGGCAGAAATTAATGGCTACATTCTTGCAAGGATAGGTCAGTCCTAATGATTCATTTTTCTTCCATTACTATGTCCTGGGTAGAAATATCAGAGCTAAAGACTTTGACTGGCCTAGTTTGGGTTAACACCTATTTCTTGGCTAAACGGGATCCATGTGGATTATCACCATTTGGGATATTGTGATGCTGGAGAAAGAGTATAAAACAACATCAAAAGAAGTGAAAGTGAGAAATAAGTAAATAATAACCCTGAACAAAAACAACTAGTGTATTTTTTAAATGTGTATGCATCCATTGAATGAAAGCATACATTTTGAGGCTTTAACTTGTTTTTGGTGGTAGGAGGATTGGGAGGGAGTTAATGAGGATGATAAGAGGATAGGTAGATTTTTATATCTCTTAAGAAACAGAACAGTAAACCATTTTGTCAGAATTTCTGAATAGTTATATAAATAAGAGAAATCTCTTCTTGAAAATTCTGTCTTAAAATTATTACAGAATAACTTGTAAAAAGTCAATCTAAATTATAAATTATGTTTTAAAGAAAAGCATTTCTGTTCAGAAAAACTAAATGCCAATAAATTTGGAAGTCTGCTAGGAATAGTTTTATTAATAGACTGCTTAATAATATCCAGAAGCTCTTATTTGCAGCATTAGATTCCAGAACATTGCTTTCTACTGTTCTTAATTCCAAGAATAATAACTGTTAGGTCAGAGGGAATGTTGCTGGATAATTAGACTAAGAAGATGGAGGGAGAGGATCTGCTTAGTCCTTAGGGTCAGTAGCCAGTTGAGTCTTGTATGTTCCTAAGTACTACGCATTAATCACTATTCACGGGTAATATGGGGGAAGAGAGAAGGTAAGAAAAAAATAGGGGA
The DNA here is from genome assembly GCA_006410675.1 of Oreotragus oreotragus. Lineage (NCBI taxonomy): Eukaryota > Metazoa > Chordata > Mammalia > Artiodactyla > Bovidae > Oreotragus > Oreotragus oreotragus. The sequence continues at coordinate 76,015 of SJYX01004958.1, forward strand.
AAAGGAGAAGGAAAAGAAAAAAAGAGAGGAAAAGGAAAGTGATTAAAAGAAAAGGAGTTGAAGATATTAGCGCATTTCTGGGAACTAGTTGACTCCGGAGTTTACTGCTCCCACCCTTACCCCCACCTCTTCCCTGCATTTTATAACCAAAACAGGAAGTAATAAATGTTGCCTTCTCTCTGCAAGTTCCTGCAGATGGTGTGAGAATAAACAAGGTCTTAGATATGTCCACCAAAAAAATATGTGCAACCTAAAAGTTGAGAGTTAGGTTTTATTCCATGGGAATGTTAAGACTCAGCCCCGGAGACAGCATCTCAGGTGACCCCAAGAGAGCTGACTTTGAGGAGGCAGGGGATGGGCCAGGCTATATACAAGTTTACAGCAAGAGGCAGATAATCTGAATATTAAAAGATTATTGTTAATTAAGAGAAAACTAAATCTCTTATATGAAGAGATCAAACGATCTTTGTATATGGGAAGATGCAAGCATCCAGGCTTGCTGAAATTATTTCTTTCAATGCATCTAGCTATCTGGGGCCAATCCTGCCTTCTTGATTGTTCACATACTAATCCCTTGTTTACCATAAGAGATAGTGAATGTGACTGATGGCAGCCTCTCACATCTCCCTAGCTTCTCAGTGCTTCCCAGGGAGGAAGTAGCTGATGGCTTCCGAGTAGCTGGCTTTGTTTCACCTGGACTCAGAAATTTTTATTTGGAAAAGGCTTGTTTACTGGTAGAGTATAAAGCAGGAAACGTATCATTTCACAGATATATGTGCTTATGCTTAGTTGCTCAGTCCTGTCCAACTCTTTGTGACCCCATGGACTGTAGCCTGCTAGGCTCCTCTGTCTTTGGGCTTCTCCAGGCACAATAATGGAGTGGGTTGCCATTTCCTTCTCCAGAGGATCTTCCTGACCCAGGGATTAAAACCGGGTCTCCTGCATTGCAGGCAGTTTTTTTATATATGAGCCACTAGGGAGGTTTTGTGTGTGTGTGTGTGTGTGTGTGTGTGTGTGTGTGTGTGTGTGTAGACTCAATTCCTGGTCTCAGTTAAGTCTAAAGCCTTTTCCTCTCATCCTTCTTTTCCAATTTATATAAAAGATGGATAAAAATATTGATCATCTTTGGTTCTTAGGATTAAGTTCCATTTGCTATGGCAAGTTGTATCTCTCAGCCTATGAGAAACATGCTCACCAGTCCAAACTGAAAGAATGGACTTGGAGACACGAGGTACAGAGGGAAGCGAGGCTTTAAGGATGGTCTTGCAAGATCAGGTGTCTGGTGGGTAGGCACACCCAGAGTTGTTACAGGGAGCATCTTATCTGTAGCATGCAAGTTCCTCTCCCAGTTCCTCACTGGCTGAGTACCATGGGGAGAACGATCTTCCCAGATGTCACCTCTGTTTGATCCCTCCCTCTTTATGGGCTGGCCCCTCTCTGACATCTTATTTCCTCCTTACCTGGGCACCTATTCTTGTTCTTATGTTTTGAACTCACCAATAGGATTTCACTGTGTGAAAATTATAGGCACCTGCCCTCCCTTTGTTTGCCCAAACTTTCTAGTTTTGTAACCCTTACAGCTAACAGCTATTGGCTATTGCATCAGCAAGCTCTCACTCTAAGCTAGCTATTCTTAAAAATGGGCCATTTTAAGTTTTTTATTTCTTGCAAGGCAATGCAAAAGAATGCTCAAACTACCGCACAATTGCACTCATCTTACATGCTAGTAAAGTAATGCTCAAAATTCTCCAAGCCAGGCTTCAGCAATACGTGAACCGTGATGTTCAACCTGGCTTTAGAAAAGGCAGAGGAACCAGAGATCAAATTGCCAACATCCGTTGGATCATGGAAAAAGCAAGCGAGTTCCAGAAAAACATCTATTTCTGCTTTATTGACTATGCCAAAGCCTTTTTGACTATGTAGATCACAATAAACTGTGGAAAATTCTGAAAGAGATGGGAATACCAGACCACCTAACCTGCCTCTTGAGAAATCTGTATGCAGGTCAGGAAGCAACAATCAGAAGTGGACATGGAACAACAGACTGGTTCCAAATAGGAAAAGGAGTAATTGAAGGCTGTATATTGTCACCCTGCTTATTTAATTTCTATGCAGAGTACATCATGAGAAAC
>SJYX01004958.1:82509-106676 GCA_006410675.1 Oreotragus oreotragus
TATATATATATATGTATATACATATATGTACATATACTGCTGCTAAGTCGCTTCAGTCGTGTCTGACTCTGTGCGACCCCATAGACGGCAGCCCATCAGGCTCCCCCATCCCGGGGTTCTCCAGGAAAGAAAACTGGAGTGGGTTGCCGTTTCCTTCACCAGTGCATGAAAGTGAAAAGTGAAAGGGAAGTCGCTCAGTCATGTCCGACCCTCAGCGACCCCATGGACTGTAGCCTACCAGGCTCCTCCGTCCATGGGATTTTCCAGGCAAGAGTACTGGAGTGCATTGCCATTTCCTTCTCCTATATATCTATATTATACACACACACTACCCATATAAAATAGGGAACTAGGGAGAAGCTGCTATATAACACAGCAAGCCCAGTCTTGCACTCTGTGAGGACCTAGAGAGGTGGGATGAGACAGGGGATGGAAGCTCATGAAGGAGATATCTATTCTTCTTCATGTTGTAGTCCAGCAGAAACCAATACAACACTGGTAAAGCAATTATCCTCCAATTAAAAAAAAAAGACTAAAATATTTTTAAAAGACAAAAAATAAAAAGAGGCATATTAGAGACAAGAAATCAATCATTCATAAGAATGAACTACCAAATACTTCTACTTACTTTAAGGGGGGGTTTGCACAACTGTGATACGAAAGAAAGGAAATAGGCAACCATATATAAAAAGAGTTTTATGACATGACCCAGTGGGGTTTATCCCAGATATGCAAGGTTGGCTTAAAATCTGAAAGCCATTTTGTGTAATATATCATATTAATATAGTAAAGGACAAAATCATATGCTCTTCTCAACAGACAACAGTAGCATTTGAAAAAGTCCAATTCCTATTCATAATAAAAAAAAATTGTTTAACTCTTAGCAAATGGAAAGCAAATAGAAACAATGTTCTTCAACCTGAAAAAGAGCCTCTGCAAAAAGCCCAGAGCTATCACCAAACTTGTAGAAGATAAATGCTTTGCCTAATATTGGAAACAAGACAAAAATGTGTAATATAACTCAGGTCTACTCAATACTGTACTGGATTTAAACCACAATAAACAAATGAGAAAAAAATAAAGGTATATATATCAGCAGTAAAGAATCTGTCTACAATGCAGGAGCCACTGAAGATGTAGGTTTGATCCCTGATTTGGGAATATCTCTGGAGTAGGAAATGACAACCCATTCCAGTATTCTTGCCTGGAAAATTCCATGGACAGAGGAGCTCAGCAGGATACACTCCATGGGGTCACAAAGAGTCAGACATGATTGAGTGACTAAACATGCACAAGTACTGAAAGAAATAAGTAAAACTGTCTTGGAGGATGACACCATCCTGTATGTGATATATTATACATACATACGTATATATATATACACAATATTGGAGAAGGCAATGGCAACCCACTCCAGTATTCTTGCCTGGCAAATCCCATGGACGGAGGAGCCTGGAAGGCTGCAGTCCATGGGTCGCTAGGAGTCAGACACGACTAAGCGACTTCCCTTTCACTTTTCACTTTCATGCATTGGAGAAGGAAATGGCAGCCCACTCCAGTGTTCTTGCCTGGAGAATCCCAGGGACGGGGGAGCCTGGTGGGCTGCCGTCCATGGGGTTGCACAGAGTTGGACACAACTGAAGCGACTTAGCAGCAGCAGTAGCAGCAGTATACACAATATGTAAAAACTATATATCCTAAATTGGTACAATTTACAAATTTAAGAAAGTCACAAGATCAGCTTACACAAATCAATTGTATTTTTATTCACTCTGTTCAGTTCAGTTACCCAGTCATATCTGACTCTTTGCGACCCCTTGGACTGCAGTACACCAGGCTTCCCTGTCCATTGCCAACTCCCAGAGCTTGCTCAAACTCATGTCCATCCAGTCGGTGATGCCATCCAACCATCTCATCCTCTGTCGTCCCCTTCTCCTCCTTTCCCCTTCAATCTTTCCCAGCATCAGGGTCAATGAGTCAATTCTTCACACCAGGTGACCAAAGTTTTAGAGCTTCAGCTTCAGCATCAGTCTTTCCAATGAATATTCAGGACTGATTTTACACACAAGCAACAAATAATCAAAAGAAAAACTGGGAAGAAAACTTCATTGGCATGAGAATCAAAAAGAATAAAATATTTATGAATAAATCTAATTTAAAACTGTATGTGTTGTACACTAAACTACAAAATATTACGGAGAGAAATTTTTAAAAGATTTAAATAAAAAAATATTTTATGGTCATAAACTGATTTCATATTGTTAAAATTTATAATTCTATGCCAAATTTATCTGTAGATCAATGTAATTTTAATCAAAAACAGCAGAAATTTTTTATAAATTGATAAGTTGATACTAAAATATATATGGCAATTAAAAGAACTCAGAATAGTCAAAACAATTTTGAAAAACCAAGTTGGAGAAAATTGGAATTTGCCAATTTCAGAGAAACCTGGTGTGCTACAGTTCATGGGGTCACAAAGAGTTGGACATGACCTAACTACTGAACAGCAACAAAAAATTTCAAATCTTGCTACAAAGCTAAGGTTTTACAGGCTGAGGTTTATCGACCTAAGGATGGACATGCCAATCAATGGAACAGAACTGAAACTTCAGAAATAAATCCTTCTAGTATGGTCAATGTGCTTTCAATAAAGATGCCAACACAGTTTAATGAGGGAAAGGATAGTGTCTTCAACAAATCCTGCTGAGACAACAGGATACACATATGCAAAAACAAGAAAAAGAAAAAAGCATTTAGATCCTTACTACACACCATACACAAAAATTAACTCAAAGGAGAACAAATATGTAAGAACTAAAACTGTATGACTACTAGAAAAATTGAAACTTTCTAGAAGAAAAAAATCTCATTATGGCAACTATTTTGCAATATACACAAATATCGAATCATTATGTTTTATCCATGAAACTAATATGTTATGTGCAAACTGTATCTGCCTAAAAGAATAAATAAAAACCTCTGTGATTTTGGTTAGACAAAAATGTATTCGATGTGACACAAAAAATAAGATCTATTAAAAATTCATAAATTCAACTGTCAGTGAAAATTTTTTCTCTTCAACAGACGCTATTAAGAAAATGAAAAGAGAAACCACAGACTGGGAGAAAATATTTATAAATCATACATTATATTAAAGAATCATGTTCAGAATACAAAAAGAACACATGATTCAACAATTAAAAGATAAACAGTTCAACTAAAGAGTGTGGACAATTTTTGAATGCATATTTCACCAAAAGATATATATATATATATATATATACATATATGTAGCAAAAGCTAATGAACGTACGTACTAAGTGACTTCAGCTCTTAACCACCCTATGGAATGTAGCCTGCCAGGCTCCGCTCTTCCTGGGACTCTGCAGGCAAGAATACTGAATGGATTGCCATGCCCTCCTCCAGAGGATCTTCCTGACCCAGGGATCGACACTGCGTCTCTCGTGTCTCCTGCATTGGGCATGCAGGATCTTTACCGCTAGTGCTACATTTAAAAGAAACTTTCAACCTCATTAGCTTTTAGGGAAATGTAAGTTAAAACCACAGTTAGACATAACTTTATACAAAATGGCTATAATAAAAAAAAGACAAAGCAAGTGATAGTAAGGATGTGAAAAAATTTGAACCCTCATGCACTCCTGGTGGGAACATAAAATGGTGCAGGCACCTGGGAAATTTACTTGCCAGTTTCTTTAGAAATTAAGCACAGATTTACTGTTCAACCCAGAAGTTCTCAAGAGAAATGAACACATACGTCCTTGTAAAACTTGCATGTTCATAGAAGCTTTATTCACAATATTCCCAAACTGTAAACAACCATTAAGTGATGAATAGATAAAAAAGGCAGGGAATGATATAGGGAATAAAAACAACCTACTGCTACATGCTACAATACAGTAAAACTTCAAAACTATTATGCTACATAAAATAAGCTGAACACAAACAACTACATATTGCATGATTCAATTTATGCAGCTTTTTTAGGAAAATGCTTATCTAGAGAGACAGAAAGCTGGTCGACATTTATTTGAACTGGGAATGTGAACAGAAATTAACTGCAAATGGACAGAAGAGAAATGTCTTATTTCTAAATCATACTGATTGCTGTACAACCCTTTCAATGTATGAAAAACTACTGAATCCACTTACCATGGATTAATTTTATGGTGTAAATTATACCTCAATGAAGCTGGTTAAAAATAATTAACATTTACAGAGCACTTACTAAGTGCCAAGCACCTTGTTGATTACTATGATTATCTTATTTGATCTTCCCCCAAACATTGTGAATGTATAATGTTTGTACAGTTAACTAATATGTACATGTATAAATTATACAAATATAAATTATGAAATTAATATAATTATAAATATAATTTAGAATTTATAAAAGAATGCAAATTAAACATTTAAAGTGCACAAATTTTATATATTCATAATGTTTAGAGGATGATTAAATAAGGTAATTTTTAATTACATTTATTTATTTTTAAATGAAACAAAGGTGAATATTTTTAATGATAGAAGGTACAGTTCACAAAGAAGATAGACATAAATCATTAGACACTTAACAACAAAGAAACAAAAATACATAAAGAAAAAATCAGAAGAAATATAAGGAAAAGAAAAATACATATATAATCATAGTGAAACATAGTAACATTTCACTGAGAATATTTTATCAAGTTCAGAAAAAATAAGAATAGGAGCATCTTGAATGATGTCATAATAATTTAAATATAGTAGATTTATATTTATATTAATTATATTAATCTTATATCCTACACAAATATGTTTAAAATTTTGTATCTCATACATTGTTATTAGATATCCATAGGACATTTAGAAAAACAGGCCAAAAGGTAAACATCACTAAATTTCAAAAAGTAGAATGTTTTGTGATTAGTTATACATATACACATATATTATTTTTGAAATTATTTTCCATTATAGGTTATTACAAGATATTGCTATATTTCCCTGTACTATATAGTAAACCTTTGTTGCTTGTTGCCTATCTATTTTTTTAAATTAGAAATCTAGCATTCCATTCATAGTAAGTCAAACAAGTAAAATCAAAATGTCATAATAGCCCCATTTTATGGATAAAGAAATTGAGTAAGACTGGAGTCCACCCCAGTACTCTTGCCTGGAAAATCCAATGGACGGAGTAGCCTGGTGGGCTGCAGTCCATGGGGTCGCTAACAGTCGGACACACTGACTGAGCGACTTCACTTTCACTTTTCTCTTTCATGCATTGGAGAAGGAAATGGCAACCCACTCCAGTATTCTTGCCTGGAGAATCCCAGGGATGGGGGAGCCTGGCCAGCTGCCGTCTATGGGGTCACACAGAGTCGGACACGACTGAAGTGACTTAGCAGCAGCAGCAGGGGTTAAATTATTTCTCCAGTAGCATATGGCAGGTAACTAGTGGAGCCAGGGCCCAGGCAGACTAATTTCAAAGCCCCATTTCTAGAACATTGCATATATAATGTCTCCAAATTAAATAGCCAGCCTGATTACCTCATTTGCATTGCTTAGATTAATGAATTCAGAGAATTTTCTAAATTTTCCTATATTCTTAATAATACAAGGTTGCTGCTGCTGCTGCTGCTGCTAAGTCACTTCAGTCATGTCCGACTCTGTGCGACCCCATAGATGGCAGCCCACCAGGCTCCCCCATCCCTGGGATTCTCCAGGCAATTACCAACACCTTATCAGTTCAGTTCAGTTGCTCAGTCGTGTCTGACTCTTTGCGACCCCATGTATTGCAGCCCGCCAGGCCTCCCTGTCTATCACCAACTCCCAGAGTTCATTCAAACTCATGTCCATTGAGTCGGTGATGCCATCCAGCCATCTCATCCTCTGTCATCCCCTTCTCCTCCTGCCCCCAACCCCTTCCAGCATCAGAGTCTTTTCCAATGGGTCAACTCTTTGCATGAGGTGGCCAAAGTATTGGAGTTTCAGCTTTAGCATCAGTCCTTCCAGTGAAAACCCAGGACTGATCTCCTTTAGAATGGTATATTTAACTGTAATAAATTCCTGATGGTAGACTATTCATGACCTCAAAAATGGCAGTTTCATAAGGTTCAGTCTGGAGATAAAATAAATGAATAAATCAATAAACCAATAAATAAATTTGTCCCCAAAAAGTATTTATGTTATTTTTATGGGATCTTCAGAAACTTAAAAAAAAAACAAACTTAGATTTAACTAGTTTTTCATACAATGACTGCAAATGGTTCAATCTATTCAAATCTATCACCCCCACTATTGCTGCTGACATAGCCTACTATTTTTCATGTCTTTGCTATTTTCTCTTTTCAGATTTCCTCATTAATATTTCTGAAGACATCTGCTTTGCCCCTTTTCATTCTTTTCTATAGAAGCAGATGGGAGATTGCTAGCCAGAGGCAATAAAGACTGTAACATTAACAATCTTCATTTTCACTGACATACTATGATCACCATTGTTTCTTGAAAACACTGTACTTAACTTTATAAACATAAAGTTAAACATTTATTCCCTTAGTTCTGGATATTTTATTGTGAAATTCTAGATGTATAATAAACAAGCAAACCTCTGTTTTTTTCCTCCTCCACAGATACACAGGGTTCTATTGTTGATTAACTGTTTACAGTCTCTTCCAAAACAAATGAAAAGAAGGTAAGTTTTTCTCTCAAGCACCCTTATATTTTCAGGACAAGCTTTTCAGACTTCTTGTTTCTCATTCCCATGATAGTTCCAAAAATACCTAGGTATATGCAAGGCAAAAAACCCACTTTAAGAACATGTCAGCATTTTCTCTACTTGCATATTATCTATCATTTGTTCACAGCAGAAGTATACAACAGATAAGATGCAATATACCTGTACAATCAATGAGAACCCTACATGCAGCACTATTCACTCCCAGCTCAAGATGTAGAATCTTTTTTAAAAGAGTCTATGTTTAGGTTTCCCTTCTTTGTGAAATCTAAGTTCACCCCCTTTGTGTCCTGTGGAACAGTCAACAGCAACTTTATTATACATAGAATATTTATTGAAAGTATACTGTGTGATTATATCTTATTATAGAGAACAGTGGAAAAATGAATTATTCAATAAATTGTCCTCTGACCACTAACAAGTTTTTTTTGGAGAAAATGAATTCCAGATTGATGACTTAGTGAAAAATGTTTAAATATTTATTTTAAGAGAGAAAAAAATGTAGGTGAATATTTATCTGATCTCTAGCATAGGAAAATCTTTTAAGGTTAACAGTGATGAACACAAAAGGTAAAGAAAAAGAGAAGTGCATTTGATAGCATCAGAATGTAAAACTTTGTATATAAAAAAAATGACCAGATACTAAAGCAAACAAATAACTGTAGGGAAAAAAAAAAAAATCAGTGTGAATGTTACAGAAGGTAAATGAGTTTACTATGAAGAAGGAATCAATATGTATCCATAGGAAATGAGTTGAGAACTAAATAGAAAAGTGGAAAAAGATAAACATGGGAAAATTTTGATACTGCCAACACAAAGTATCAAAATATTTTAGTGGTAATAGTGTTAGCAATAGTGCAATGAAATGGCATTTTTGTACAGTTCCAATGAGACTCTTTTTGAAAATAATTTAACAACATGTATTGAGAACTTTCTATCCTTTAATTTTAGGTTTATTACATAAGGAAATTATCTAAACTTCCCTCACATGGTTAAGATTAAAGTTTGATATAGCTGTTTGATAGAATACTACACAGCTGTTAAACTAACATATGAAGAGTGTTTTAAAATGTAGCCATGTTTATATAATGTTATAATAATATCAAGAATAGGAGAGCAGATTCTACCTAGCCTTGAAAAACAATCAGCATTTATATCAATGAGACTTCCCAGGTGGCTCAGTGGTAAAGAATCCACCTGTCAATGCAGAAGATGCAAGAGATGCCAGTTCAATTCCTGAGTAGAGAAGATCTCCTGGAATAGGAATGGCAGCCCACTCCAGTATTCTTGCCTGGAGAATCCCACAGACAAAGAAGTCTGGTGGGCTACAGTCCATGGGACTGCAAAGAATCGGACATGACTGACCCCATGCACACACGTGCGCGCGCACACACACACACACACACACACACACACTCATATCAACATGTTTCTGCATTAGTGGGCTCTAGCTACAAATGATAGAAGCCCAGGTTGAAGTCAAACACGCTACCAGGAGAACTTCATGGCACAATTGGGTCAAGACAGTGGCTGGAACCAGAGACCAAAGGGTTTCAGAATACTCTGCCCCACAATCTCTACGGTTTTGAGGTCACCTTCATCTACTCAGATTGACTCTTTTTACACACCAAGGAAAGCAGTGCTCTTGGCATTGCAGGTCTCACAGCTTTGCCTGCAGGGAACCACTGGCTCAGTTAAAGATTCTGTTTCACCTCCTGAACTAATCTCTGTGGCCAACAGACTGGTTTATGTGATTAGCAAACACAGCTTGAAAAACATAATCGACAAAGCAGGGTCCACAAAAAAATAATAAGGGCTCTGGGCAAATAAAATGTGTTTGTTGCAAATGCAAACCTCTTTAAACAGGAAAATTTTAGAAATCAGCATTTTTGATAGTCTTCAATAAAATAAAAACAACAACATATGCCAAAAAATGAAACATACCAGTACGCTTTTTTAAGTTCTGTGTTAAAATTCAAGTCCAGGGGTGAAAAATGACAAATCCTTAAAGTAGACACTATTTCATTCAGTTGTCACAAAAAATGGGTGACAGCAGTATTATTTCTAGTTTATTGTGTTGGTGAGCAAATTGAGTTTCAGTTTACTAAATTAGTGGGCATTCCAAAAGAGATGAGTAGTCAAGAAGCTTAATTCCAGAGCCTGTAGTTCAAACACTTTAATACATATACAACAAAAATTAAAGGATGAAGGGGAAGAAATCGAAAATAACTGAACTTTGTAAGAGAGCACTTCTATCTTGGCATCTAAACTTATTTGCATACTATAGTTCTTCCAGATGTAAACTAGTGTCCAGATGTCAGTACAACTGATTGGTTCACCTTCGTCCTTTGACTATTTTTTAAAATGATATTTTATTGGATATCTTCTTTTTTATTGCTGCTGTTGAGTCGCTTCAGTGGTGTCCAACTCTGTGAGACCCTTTGGACTTCAGCCTGTCAGGCTCCTCTGTCCATGGGATTCTCTAGGCAACAGTACTAAAGAGTGTTGCCATGCCCCCTCCAGGGGATCTTTCCCACCTAGGGACTGAACCCAGGTCTCTTGCATTGCAGGCAGATTCTTTACCACTGAGCCACCAGGGAAGCCCATCCTGTTTCTTAGTTGTCCTCAACTGGGATGGTTATACAAGTTTGTGCTTAATGGAAAGAAAGAAACCAATTCTATAGACAAATCTGAATAGCCTCAGTTATCAAATCTCAATGCAAACTGTTAATCTAGTATGTGCAAACTGAAATGGAACAGTAATTTTCTAGTATGGTGCCTACAGGGTGTTCCTATTATTGTCATGATTTGGTTTTTCCTTGACTAAGAATCAGCTTTGTGGCTTTCACATCATTTAAGCCGGCATCCCTCCACTTAGGCCTTAGGAGCAGAAAAGCAAGGCAGACAGTGTCTGATTTTCCTCTTTCTTGTATCTCCACGTAGGACGTATTTGCCAAATATTTATTATACAAAGAAATACTGTACTGGCAGCGTAAAGATGAATAAAATCATAATACCCATGCATTGTTTTAAATTACTATCAGGCCCAAATACTGATTGTAATGCTAACCTGATAGAAGCAGTAACAGAGTGTCTTGGAAGTATAGTTTGGTCCTATGGGCCTGGATATGAAAAGATCAGAAAAGACTTCTGGAGTAGTTGAAGCATTAGCTGGGTCTTAAAGAAACGGTCAGACTTAGCAAAACGATAAGGGAGAGGCAGGCAGCAACACAGAGTATGTCCACCACAGGGATTAATTTTTTTCAACATTCCAAGGACAAAGATTTCATATACATTGACTTAGGGAGATGGTGCCCATTTCACCTGCTAGGGGCTGGTGTCCATCTTGTTCACCCCTCTGATCTCCCACCCACTCCTACCCACCATGACAGTCTCTGCAAGTTACAAGTAACAGTAAAGAAATTGCAGAAGTTGATGAGATTTAGCATGAAAATTAAACTCACAGAAAGCAAGCAAGGCCACTGACCTGGAAGGGGCCTTTTTTCTGTGTGTACTCTTCCTCCACATGTCGCTTATAGAAGACGGATTGCCTTTGGATTACAGAATCCTGGAGCAACCAAGAAAAAGAGATTCTTTTGTTTTTGTTCAAAACAGTTCAGGTAAACCAGCCCCAGGCTGAAAACCTCCAAGTCGTAAATAATTGCTGTGATGTGCAGTGAAATGCTATTGCCTGGGGCGGTCACTAATGTCAGAACAAGAGGGAGACCAGCTTCTGCAAAAGTAGGATGGTAAACTTGACTGAGGCGCCAGAAAGTGTGTTGTGGGTACCTCCCTGAGAGAAGAGGATTAGCCTAGGAAAAAGAGCAAGGGCTTTAGGTCAGACACAAGTGGATTGAATCCTGCCTCTTCTGCAAATAATTATGTGGCCTTGAACACCCCACCGCCTTCAACTTTCAGTCCATATCTACAAAATGGGAATAAGAAAACTATCTGTGAAATGTTATCCTGAAATTTAATAAAAGTATATTTAATTACTTCTCCAACAGAGAAGGTATTTAATCAGTAACTGTTCTCATCATTGTGAGCTTCCCCAGCAGTTCAGTGGTAGAGAATCTGCCTGCAATGCAGGAGATGCAAGAGACACAGGTTCGATCCCTGTATCGGGAAAACCCCCTGGGGGAGGGCATGGCAACCCACTCCAGAATTCGTGCCTGAAAATCCTATGGACAGAGGAGACTGGGGGGTTACAGTCCATGGGTCCACAAAGAGTCAGACACAGGCTGAACAGCGAACACACTGCTTAACAGTATGCTCAAGCAATGAATTCATACTTAAATACGAGGTCAATAGTATGCTTAAGCTTCCCTGACCGCAAAAATGTTAAAGAGTCTGCCTGCAATGCAGGAGACCCTGGTTCAATCCCTGGGTTGGGAAGATCCTCTGGAGAAGTAAATGGCAACTACACAACTGAACAGCGAACACACTGCTTAACAGTATGCTCAAGCAAAGAATTCATACTTAAATCTGAGGTCAATAGTATGCTTAAGTGTCCCTGACGGCACAAACGTTAAAGAGTCTGCCTGCAATGCAGGAGACCCTGGTTCAGTCCCTGGGTTGGGAAGATCCTCTGGAGAAGTAAATGGCAACGCACTCCAGTATTCTTGCCTGGAGAATCCCATGGACAGAGGAACCTAGCGGGCTACAGTCCATAGGGTTGCTAAGAGTCTGACACAACTGAAGTGACTTAGCATGCACACACACCTTGTCATCACTGTATCACCATCCCAACTCTAGCTGTTCAATACAGTAGCTTTAAAGAGGAAAGTTACAGCCCCAGAACCTTCCCTGGGCACTTCCCTGAAACTTCCCTGAGCATACTCAGATTCACTGTCCTAGGCCAGACCTATGTCCCCTTGCTAAATGTAAATTAATAAAACACCCAGCTAGATGTTATACAATATTCTGTCATATTCATGCATAATCCATCCTCTGCCCTTAAATGTTGATACTCAGAACGTTTACCTCACTTGTTTGATTAGATGCGACATTCTCTTCTTGGGAAAAACTCTTCTGGCCTGGTCAAACAGATCATGTTATTACTCAAAGCTTTAGCCATGATTCCTACTTACAGGGCTGAAAAAATTCAGCTTATTGGGAGAAAAATTCTAAAATAATAATAAAAAACAAAATAGAGGCAACTGCCCTCAAAAGTTGACCTTTAAATATTTTGTTTGGTTCTTTGTTTGCTTTTTTGTTTCATTGAATACAGTCAAAGCACCTTCAAGGATAAAATGCATTAACAAGAAGCCTGGGCACACTTTGGATTATACACTAAAACAGAATTCAGGTCCTTTTATGGAAAAGTAGCTTCAATATTTACTTCAGTCTATCTTTTGCTCATGAAATATTTCCATGTTTCTAACATACCATGTGCTCAGGAATATATATTTATCTTTGGGTGATATTTTCTGTAACTTGATACATCTCATGGAATTTCTTCCTACATCATTGAGTATTTCTATAAACAGATATTAACACTGTAAAATAAATGTTTGAGGTTTTTTCCTGCTCTATTATATATCCAGAAAAATTAAAACTCTTTATTTCAATCAATTAGAAATAATTTGGGGAAGGAGAAAAAATATATTCATATTATATTATATTATAAATATTTATGTAATATAAACAAGGGAAGAGTTTATCCATTTTAGATTGTAGTATACCAAGTTAGATAATTCAGATTAAAAATCCATGTTTTAGGTCTATAAGAGTCAGCCTGTCTACACCAATGCAATCAGACAGTTAATTGTCATATCTGGCCATCTCTTTGTATATTGAAAGCAATCTAAACATCGTGCTTCATAATTTAAACTTTCACTGTTAGTGTAAGATACATGCCTTGTTCTTAGCATAAAATAGTCTTTCTTGGCAAAGCAAAGGATTTCTAATGATTACATTAACATTTCTCTTGTCCTTGGTAGCATTCCATCTTGCTATGGATGGTGGCTGAGGGCTAGCTGTTTTTCTAGGTTTCATACTTTCCTTCCTTACTGGAGAGTTGTTGCTGGTAAGTGACTATACTCCTTAATCCTCTCCCCGTTTCACCTACATATAGACATGTGACTGACTTGCCCTGTGGAATAGGAGCAGCTGTGATGATGTCACCTCCTTGCTGTAGTGAGAAGCCACAGGTTGAAAACGGCAGAGCCCCCATCCACTTGGACCATGTTTAAGTGAACGGGGCAAAGCACTTCAACTCCCCACCAGGAACACCTGTACTGGAGTACTGTACAAACTAAAAACGTAGTTGTCTTGTTATGGGGCTAGCATCTGGGGGGTTTTGGCTTAAAGTGGTTAGCATCACCATAATGAATACATGGTAGATATGTTAATAATTATTCAAAATATCTATGAAACAAATTTGTTACACAATATGCTTACTATAGGAGTCAATGCAGATGGGGAATTTGGATTACTACCAAAGTTAGAGAACAATGTCAAAGAGGCCATCTGGGTAGAGGTTCATTTTGTTTTATGTCTTCATAGATCCATCATGATACAAATTCTAGCCCACTGTATAGTGGGTTCAGAGTTAAATTTGCTCAGGTGACCTAACGTTAGCCAGTTAATAAGAAATAAATTTATAAACCCTGATGTCAATACATTCATTTATTATTATAACACCTGTACTGGTCTGAGTACCCAGGGTAATTCTGAGAAACATATTTACCAATCCTACCTTTTGAGTTATTTTTTTTGTTTGCCCTAGGTTCTATGAAGACCATAATCCTGTTAACATATTTTAAATAGCCAACCTACAGTACAAATGAGTAGATCAATGTTACATCGTAATCTCCCTGCAAATATATCTGACTCACTTAGCAGATAGAGACTGGAAGGGATTTATTTCAAAACCATTTTTAAGCTGGTGCTACGTCACCTCAGTCATGTCCAATTCTTTGCAACCCTATGGACTGTAGCCCTCCAGGCTCCTCTGTCCGTGGGAATTATCTAGGCAAGAATACTGGAGCGGGTTTTTGTGCCCTTCTCCAGGGGATCTTCTCGACCCAGGGATGAAACCTGCATCTCTTACTTCTCCTGCATTGACGGGCAGATTCTGTGCCACTAGCACCACCTAGGAAGCCCTTTTTAAGGTAGATTGCTCTTCCAGATGAGGTAAAGAATCCACCTGCCAATGCAGGAGATGAAGAAGACTTGGGTTCGATCCTTGGGTCAGAAGACTCCCTAGAGAGGAGGAAATGGCAACCCACTCCAGTATCCTTGCCTGGAAAATTCCATGGATGGAGGAACCTGGCAGGCTCCTGGCAGGCTCCGTGTGGTCAGGGTCAGACGCAGCAGAGCCTGCAGACATGCTCTACAAATGACTATAGAAATCTGCTTTATATGGACATTTAGTAGTTTTACTCTAAATGATTGAAATGTCCTTCATTTGAGGAACGATATTATGCTGAAAAACCACAATATGGGTCATAATATCACAAAAGACAGGAAGTAGGTGCAAAAGAAGGCGTGAACAATTAGATCATGAGAAACCCCAAGAGCCCTGAAGAGACAGAGACATCAAAGTGAAAAGATGTTTCCCATGACATCAGTACCCAGATTGGTGGCCCAAAGAAAGCCGAAGTGATTGGTTTATTTATAGAATCACCGAACTTATGTTCATGTCTGTAAACACATCCCACAGGCCTGAAGTAAATGAAACTGGTCGATGTATTCAAAGAACACCTGGCCCATATGTTCTTCCTTCCTGAGTCAAAATTCAAACCAAAAACGCCCCATCAAATAGTAACATTTACTGAGTCATGTGATTAGAAGGTCAAATGTAAGAGGTCATATTTTGCAGAATAAGAAAAAGAGAAACCTTAATATGAAAAAAAATTAATATTTAATATGGATTATGCCAACGGAATAGAGCCTATCTAATGAGGAGTACTAAATGTGCTTGAGCTCATTACAACATCAGAAATATCCTATTACAAATCAAAGGTCCTAGACCATGAAATGTGCTTTGATAAGAAAAAGAGAAACATTAATATGAAAAAAATTAATATTTAATATGGATTATGCCAACAGAATAGAGCCTATCTAATGAGGAGTACTAAATGTGCTTGAGCCCATTACAACATCAGAAATATCCTATTACAAATCAAAGGTCCTAGACCGTGAAATGTGCTTTAAAATCTGTGTAGTCAGGAAAATTTTGTACAAGGACTCTTCTAGTAAACCCTGACATAAAACACCTTTTCTATCAATGACCTTCATTGTGTTAGTCTGGTCTACCAGAGAAGATGTATGCTTCACAAGCAAGAACTGAATTTTTTTCCTTCTTTTGTCTTTTTGATCAAGAGAATTTCACGGACTGTATAGTCCATGGGGTTGCAAAGAGTTGGACACAACTGAGCAACTTTCACTTTCACCCAAAATGGAGACAAGGAAGACAGTCTACTGGAATGCAGAAATTAAAGTGTTAGAACTCTTATTAACGTAAAATCATTCTACTTCGTAAATGCTTAAAATATAACATAATATTTTATTTATAAAACACCTATTTGGGAATACATACACAAAACTTTTTAATTAATAGTGATGTAGGAGTAAACATTTATAGATCACTACCTTATGGAAACTAGCATTAAAAATTATTAAAATAATGTGCTGACTGGGCTCTGTCTCTTATACACATCTCCTACGTCCTTCTCCCATCTCTGTACTTCTTTGTTCCAGCTGCTCTCCTACACTGTATGCCAAACACCCTCCAAATCCCCATGCCCCTCCCTTGTTGAAGGTCCAGTTTGGATGCTCACTCTTCTAAGAAACCACGGCAACTTCCCCTCATCACCTCTGTGGCCAACCCCACTTTCAGAGCTTGAATTGCTCCTTCAGCTCTTTAGCTGAATGCTGCCCATCTTCCAAACTAGCATTTAAGACCAAGAGAGCTGGAATCATCTTTGTAACCTTCAAAGCATTAAAATTCTGCATGTAGAGGGCAGCACGTTATTGTGGGAAAACAACAGATCTGGAGTCAAGGGGTTTGGTTCATGTCACGAATCAGTCACATGTGGTAGGAGTGATTTCCATTAAGTTACTGAACTTTTTGATTCTCAGTCCCCTCAACCATCAAATGTAAAATAGTACTTTAAGAGTTTGGGATGTTCAAAGGACCAAGTGAAATGATGCATATGACAGTTCTTTGGAAAACCAGTATAATGCAAACAAATGTAAGATGGTATTATTATAACATTTTACACAATGTGTGTTCATAAAGAACGACTCAAATCCTATTTCTACAAAAGAAATGCTGCTAGGAATTATTTCATACTGGCTACAGGAATCAGATGAGACAAAAACATCAAAGAGGACTGCTCACTGGTAATATGTGATCTCTTTAAGATGACTACTTTGTTTTATTACATGGGAATATAATATGGTAATCAAAGTATTAAAACTAGATTTTAAAATGCAGCATGCTGTAGCCTTCTGAAACTTCAGCATTAATTTGGGTAAACGACCATATTATACTCAAATGCCTAAATGCCCCCTTATATCTTCAACATAAAGGTCAATTAAATGAAATAGCTTTTGAAAAAGAATTTGTACCTTCTTGCTCTTATAATTCACTTTTAACAGAACAATGCCTTCTCACTGACCCACGTAAACGAGCTTGTAAATTTTAAGTTCCATCAGAAGAGTGTCTTCAACGCCACCCTGATCACCCCAAGCACTCACATTTAACATCATGTCTGCAACACTTCTAAAAAGAAGAAACCCTGTGTGTTGCAGGTGGTGGGAAATACAATACAGCTTTACAACACATCATAAAAGCAAGAAAACAGTCTGCCGTCAGTCACAAAGAAAACAAAATTTTGAGTTGCAAACCAAGGGACCTTCAGGTAACACTGAAAGTGCTCCTTAATTTCAGACCCACTGTGAACACTGTCAGATATATTTAACATTTTAATTTTTAGTTTCAAACGTAATAAACTTATTGGTCAGACGGAAGCTTGACAGTCACAGCGGCCAAGCTATCAGTCAATCCAACATGGCATGGCTTCACCAGCTGCCCCTGACACCAATTAGGAAACGGAAAGAGTGGGCTGCCGCCACCAAGCTCCAGTTTTGCCAATTAGAGCACAGGTTCGGTGAGAGGGACCAATGAACACTGGAACCCAGGGGCAGGAAAGAGAGGTGAAAAGCTCCTCATGTGATGCGACATGAAAAAGAAAGGTTGCAGGAGGGACACGGCAAAGAAGCAAGACAGTCTGCAATCAAACAGTACATTTTATTGTTCACTTGTCATAGACCTGCAGACACTAAGAGGAAGCAGCAGCAGAGGCACTACCCTGGGGTCTCTATCCTGGAAGGAGCTGCCGATTGGCCAACGCAACTTGGGAGCCAATCACGGTCACGCACGACCACCGAACCTGCCAACCCCAGCTGTTCCCTTTAAGGCAGGATTCTCAGGTTAAGCCAGCTCACACAGAGTCTGAACGTCAAAGGCAGATCACTGACAGATGTGCATCAAAGTTCTGGGAGGACAATATTTCAAATCAAGAATTAACACGCACACCTTTTCAGCTAAAATTTCTCTTTCTGCCATCCTACAAAATTTTGGGGACCTCCTTTCAATTTTTCCACTCGGGTTTCTCTTCCAAACCATAGTTTATTGCCCCAGATTATCAAACTTTGCAAAATCTAAGGATCTGGAGATCTTTCCCTTTGAGTCATCCCTTTATCTAATCATTGTTTCCTCCCTCAGAATACCTTCTCTAATTCCATTTCATCTTCTGGCTTTGAGGGACTCCCAGCTGATTCCTGCTGCTCTGTGTCATCTGGAAAAACTAAAGCAAAACCAAGGCAAACACAGAAATCTCCCAGAGTGTTGGAAGGGTTTGGGATTATAGGTGTCCCTTTCAGAATAGGTCTTGATCAGTTTCACAATCGTACTGTATAGTCCATGGGGTTGCAAAGAGTTGGACACAACTGAGCAACTTTCACTTTCACCCAAAATGGAGACAAGGAAGACAGTCTACTGGAATGCAGAAATTAAAATGTTAGAACTCTTATTAACGTAATGTCATTCTACTTTGTAAATGCTTAAAATATAATATTTTATTTATAAAACACCTATTTGGGAATATATACACAAAACTTTTTAATTAATAGTGATGTAAGAATAAACATTTATAGATCACTACCTTATGGAAACTAGCATTAAAAATTATTAAAATAATGTGCTGACTGGGCTATTGCCATGCCAGTGGTATAGCTGCAGAGAAAATGAAACGGATGCCCTTGAGATTGAATTCATTCTTTCATTCAGCAATTAAGTATTGGGTATCTACTGTATGCCAGAGGCTGTGTGTGGCAACAGTCACCAGAGGAATGATTGTGTTGTTAAAAATAGAGTGAAGTGACAGTAAATCCATGACCATTTTCCCAACTGGAATTGTCCTTCCTTCTTCTAAAAAGGGCTCTGATCCCTTTTCTCCAGGTAAGGACCTCCCTAGAGGAACCACCATTAGTGTATGGCTGAGAAACTATGATTAACACTGTGCTCTGTGCTCACTTAGTGAATATTTACTGACCTACCGTGGGATTGCCAACACAGAATATAAAAAGATAATTCAATGATTCCAATATTGCTCAGGGTTGTGAAGTGCATATACTTTTCCATTATAGGGTCTAGGATCCCAAGAGAATAAATGGAATCCATATACAGTTGCCATGAGTGGCAAAGAATAATTTCTTACTACATCCTAACAACTGCGCTAATAGATACCTAGAGAGGCTTACATGCTGCCTTCATATGTAAACATATAGTTAAATATATACAAAAAAAAAATATAGAACAGACTGTGATACAAGACCAAAATTAAAATAATCCCTGAGTTTAATGTGCTGCTGCTACTGCTGCTAAGTCACTTCAGTCGTGTCCGACTCTGTGTGACCCCATAGACGGCAGCCNCCTAGAGAGGCTTACATGCTGCCTTCATATGTAAACATATAGTTAAATATATACAAACAAATATATAGAACAGACTGTGATACAAGACCAAAATTAAAATAATCCCTGAGTTTAATGTGCTGCTGCTAAGTCACTTCAGTCGTGTCCGACTCTGTGTGACCCCATAGACGGCAGCCCACCAGGCTCCCCCATCCCTGGGATTCTCCAGGCAAGAATACTGGAGTGGGTTGCCATGTCCTTCTCCAATGCATGAAAGAGAAAAGTGAAAGTGAAGTCGCTCAGTCTGTCCGACTGTTAGCGACCCCATGGACTGCAGCCCACCAGGCTACTCCATCCATTGGATTTTCCAGGCAAGAGTACTGGGGTGGGGTGCCATTGAGTTTAATGTACATGAGGGGATATGTTATAATTGACAAATTATACACATAAGGCAGCCACATGATTTGGAATAATGTGCTCCACAGAAAGGAAATGTCTGACGCACATTTGTTTTTTCTTTTCTATTTTTTTTTTTTCCTTCTTAAAGAACATTTACGTGGCTTGCTTAGTCATATGATTTTCTGTCTTGCAGACATCTGGCTGAGTATGTCATGATGCTGTAATGTGTGTTGTGTCTCTCAAAGCAACATTTCTCCAAAATTCAACTCCTGTTTAAACAAAAGTAACTTTCTCTTTCCATATTAAAATTAAGATTTAAAAAATAGCTTCAAGGGCCCTAGCATTTCCTAGGTCTATAAGAAAGGAGCTTTAGCAAGATTTGATCCATGTTCAAAAAAACCACAGTCCTCAAGAGAAATCTATTTATGTAGAGATCACAATGATAAACCATGTGGTTGGCTTGATTACCTTAATAGATGAAAAAGTAGAAATCAGTCAACCAGCTGACTTTTACTCCCCTCACTCAGACATCTAATGCATGAGGACTCGAAGCAAAAGATTATTGCCTTTTTTGGCCACAGAATCTGCCAGAAACAGTTTCTGCTCTGAAGCACTAGGAAGAGAGAGAATTTTGAATGTCATTGGCTTTCCTCCATAATTCTTGATTCAGTATGTCTGCCAGCAACTTTCAATAAATTCTTCATTGTCCAAAATTATTCTGATTCCTAGAAATAGGATTCAATCTGATTTAGATTCCTCTGTTAATAATCAAAGATATCATAATAATATGTGAAGAATTAAGAATTATCAAATGTAAAAGATTGTGTTAGTAAAAATATAAACATGCTTTTCAAAATTATAAACATACCTTTTAACATACCCCAGTGTATGTGTGTATGTAAAAGAGAAAACATATGAGATGAAAATATGATATAGACTATACTTAAAGTTATTTAGTCTTAAGCTTTCAGACTCACAGATAAAAAAGACTCTAGTAGTCTAGCAACATAGTTTTGAAGAAAGCAAAAGTGGAAGCAGGCCAACCTAGGAACTGATTAAGTATTCAGCAGAGAATTTTCTGTGATTCTGTCAAAAGGCTCTGTCAGTGCATTTAACTATGTGGACAAAAGGTTGTTGAAAACACACAATGGATTTTTTTTTTCCAATTCAAATGCTATAGATGAAGTGATATTCACATAGAAGCACACCAGATCTTCAAAGCTTAATAATAGCCACATCTATTCATTTTACGACTTGAACTTGCAAGTGAAGTAAGAAACTAATATAAAGCAAACATTTAAAAAATATCTTTAGGAATGGAATTCTTACTTTTTAATATATTTACTTCAAGGCATACATTCAAGAACGGGGCAAGTGCTGGGGCAGACACAAAGCAGAGATGTGAGCAAATTATTTCACCCTGATCTAAGAATAGCATCATTTGTATTCGGCCTCAAAAGTCTCATTATGTGAAAAGTGGGCACACTTTTGTCTTGGAATATTTGTAAAGAGAAATCACCAGTTTAGCAGAACAGTCTGAAGACTTACATTCCAAGCAGCCACATATTCAAATTTGGATTAAGCCTGAGAAGTAAGCAAAATGATTCCATATATTTTAATGGCTCTTTGATTTAAAACTTCTTTACTTCCATGAGTCAATAGGTATAATACTTTCAGTCAGTACTAACTCAACAATAGAGAAAAAAGCAACAGGTCAGACTGTACTTATGAGGACATGAGAATTCTGTGCTGTTCGTCCTGCTAAGATTCTGTATTCATGTGTGTGTGCACTAAGTCGCTTCAGTTATGTCCAACTCTGTGTGACCCCATGGACTGTAGTCCACCAAGTTCCGTTGGACTTTCCCAGCAAGAATACTGGAGTGGCTGCCATGCCCTGCTCCAAGAGATCTCCCCAACCCAGTGATCAAACCCATGTCGCTTATGTCTTCTGCAGTTTCAGGTAAGTTCTTCACCACTAGTGCCAACGGGGAAGTGCTCTGAACCCTGTGGTCAAATCATAAAAGGTTCTGATTAGAAAGATCTTGGAAACATTTCAGAGAGAATTGCTCAAACTATGCTGTACAGACTCCTTAGTCTTATGGGGGCCAACAGGAGAGGAAAGAAGTGATAGGGGGATAGGAGGACCAGAGATGCTCTGCTTTTCTAGTTAAAATTACTTTACTGGGCTTCACCAATGGCTCAGACAGAAAAGAATCTGCCTGCAATGCAGGACACCCGTATTCGATCCCTGGGTTAGGAAGATCCCCTAGAGAAGTATTCTTGCCTGGAGAATCCCATCAACAGAGGAGCCTGGCAGGCTACAGTCCATGGGGTAGAAAATAGTTGGACACGATTGAGCAAATAACACACATGTACTAAGATATTAACAAAAAAAGAGGAGTGTTCTATTTTTTTTTAATAAAACCTTTCCTCATTTTATAGAGACTAGAACAGAAACTTAGAGAACATACTTTCTTAAGTTCACAAAACTAGGTAGAGACATAACCAAAGTTTGGATGTGTTTCCTTTGTCCAAGCTCACCTAGTGAATAAGATATGTAATAAAAAGGCCACTTCTATTTAACATCTTTAAGACTTAGAAAAATCAGTCAATAGATTTAGGAGAGGCCATCCTATTCAATCTCCCAGCCAGCACAGACATCCTTTCCATAGTACCTATGACAGATGGTTATTTAGCCCCTGTGTGGCTATCTCCAGAGACAAGATCACTATCTCATGTGACAGTACATTCTAGAGTGGAGGCACCTCTAAACTAAAAGTGTGTTCAGGAGCTGGGAAAAAACACTACTACTTGGAACTTTGGACTTAAACCTAATATATGAGCCAAGCAAAGGGATAAGCAATTCAAACTCATTGCAAATATGAATATTAGTGTTTGTATTTAACACATTTAGGCAGAATGTATTTCTTCTGCACTCTCATAAACTTCAATATATCAGTAAGGAAAAGTTTGAGCAGCAAATCACAGAAAACTTGACGAACAGTGGCATAAACCATAAATGTAATTTTTCATCTTCTTCTTAAGTGATTTGGAGATAAGCAGTACTTAGATACAGTGGTTCAACAATACTATTAAAGAGTCAGGCTTCTTTGCTCTTTTCAGATTCTCAGCACTTGTCTCTTTTGTCTTATTAGTAATGCTGTGTTTCATCTGAAGGACAACTGGCTTAACAAAAAGGGGAAGCACAAAGAAGAAACATTTTTTAGAGTGTCTCAAAATATTGTACAGGTAAAAGGGTTCTCTGGCTTATTAAATTACATACTGGATTCCTTTGGTAGGAAATTTCCTTTCTTTCAGAAGAAATAAAATCCAGCTAAGTTGCTCAATTACCGTAGCCTTGTATTGAATCATTCTGCTTACCTTTTACTCTAATTATAAATACTTCTGTTATAATAAAGCTTTCCAGGAAGATTTTCCTGTCGGAGAAGAAGACCATTAGCGGGCCAGACGGCTACATTCCAAGGTGGTTAAATAAATTAAAAAATCACAGAAACTTTGAAGCTGTAAGATACTCAATTCATATCTGGACTCGGCCATATAGGAGTTGTGTGAACATGGATGGTTTATTCAATATTCTTGAACTTCAATTTCTTTATCAATTAAATTAGGAGCCTCCATAAATAAGAGAGACTATGTAAAAGTTCAAACAAATAGAAGGAATGTACTGATTGGTTTCAGGAAGAAGGAAAAAAGGAAGGAAGTTCAGAAAGAGGCATAAAGGGAAGAAGGAAGGAAGGAAGTTATTTTTCCATTATTTACTTGATGTTTTGACTTATATATAAGTACCATAGGAGATTAGTTAGAATAAGTCAGTCAAAAGTAACCCCTGAAATCAAGAAATTTTTTGTTTGGGATCTAAAGCCTAGTTTTAAGCTCTGGAACTCCAACCAATATTCTTTGCTCAAGCAGGCATACTCATCTCAAATGATAGCTCCAGACTGCACATTGTGGATATCATACCCAATAGCTTTCTATTGGGTGTAATGTCTAGACTTGTTCCAGATTCTGTGCGAAAAATAACACCAACCAGGTCCCTGCCTTCTAGTAGTTATCCTCTGAAATAGTCAACACAGATATACCCATTCTGAGGCGTGGAGACAGGACCAAGATGCTATAATATGATACCAATTCAAACAGAATATTCTTCCTCCCCCACTGAGATTTTATTTTGTCTTCCAGTGGCAGAATGCAGATTAAAAGTCTAGTTGTCTTCCTGCATCTCATTACTGACTTTAGTCACAGAAAAACCAGCTCTCCTGAAAATCGCTGAATGTGATCAACAAGGACTCAAGCATATGGGAGTCAGTATTATGTGTGACAGAATACAGAATATATTTCCTTAAGCTAAAGAACTTTCAGTTCAGTTCAGTTGCTCAGTCATGTCCGACTCTTTGCGACCCCATGAATCACAGCACGCCAGGCCTCCTTGTCCATCACCAACTCCTGGAGTTCACCCAAACTCATGTCCATCGAGTCGGTGATGCCATCCAGCCATCTCATCCTCTGTCGTCCCCTTTTCCTCCTGCCCACAATCCTTCCCAGCACAGAGTCTTTTCCAATGAATCAGCTCTTCACATGAGGTGGCCAAAGTATTGGAGTTTCAGCTTCAGCATCAGTCCTTCCAGTGAATACCCAGGACTGATCTCCTTTAGGATGGACTGGTTGGATCTCCTTGCAGTCCAAGGGACTCTCAAGAGTCTTCTCCAACACCACAGTTCAAAAGCATCAATTCTTTGGCGCTCAGCTTTCTTCACAGCCCAGCTCTCACATCCATACATGACTACTGGAAATACCATAGCCTTGACTAGACAGACATTTGTCAGCAAAGTAATGTCTCTGCTTTTGAATATGCTATCCAGGTTGGTCATAACTTTTCTTCCAAGGAGTAAGTATCTTTTAATTTCATGGCTGCAGTCACCATCTGCAGTGATTTTGGAGCCCAAAAAAATAAAGTCTGACACGTTTCTACTGTTTCCCCATCTATTTCCCATGAAGTGATGGGACCAGATGCCATGATCTTTGTTTTCTGAATGTTGAGCTTTAAGCCAACTTTTTCACTCTCCTCTTTCACTTTCATCAAGAGGTTTT
>SJYX01004958.1:108877-127099 GCA_006410675.1 Oreotragus oreotragus
AATTTTGAGCATTACCTTACTAGTGTGTGAGATGAGGGCGATTGTGCAGTAGTTTGAGCATTCTTTGGCATTGCCTTTTTTGGGATTGGAATGAAAATTGACCTTTTCCAGTCCTGTGGCCACTGCTGAGTTTTCCAAATTTGCTGGCATATTGAGTGCAGCACTTTCACAGCATCATCTTTCAGGATTTGAAATAGCTCCACTGGAATCCCATCACCTCCACTAGCTTTGTTCTTAGTGATGCTTTCTAAGGCCCACTTGACCACATTCCAGGATGTCTGGCTCTAGGTGAGTAATCACACCATCGTGATTATCTACCAAACATCATTTCCAGATTAAAACAACATACATTTTGATGGAAGCTGCAAAGAACATATTTTGTTTGTAATCTGGCTGACAGAAGGGGGTACAGACTTCCCATCACTGGGAAGAAAATGAGGGGAAATTTTCATTAAGACTGAACCAGCAAATAGCTGTCAACCAGGAGGTGAAGCAGGACAGTCATAAATTATGAGGAAGATGGAATTATTGGACCCCAGCTAATCCCTCGGGGAAGGCAATGGCACTCCATCCCAGTACTCTTGCCTGGAAAATCCAATGGATGGAGGAGCCTGGTGGGCTGCAGTCCATGGGGTCGCTAGCAGTCAGACACGACAAAGCGACTTCCCTTTCACTTTTCACTTTCATGCATTGGAGAAGGAAATGGCAGCCCACTCCAGTGTTCTTGCCTGGAGAATCCCAGGGACAGGGGAGTCCGGTGGGGTGCCGTCTATGGGGTCGCACAGAGTCGGACACGACTGAAGTGACTTAGCAGCAGCAGCAGCAGCTAATCCCTAAAGAAGATTAACTTTTTTTAAAAAAAAGAAACAGTAACTAATAGGAATCAAAATTATTACACAAAAGTAAGCTTAATTCCAAAAGGAAAATAGCTGTTTATCATGAATCCAATATTCTAATAGTTAAAACATATATTAAAATAGCATTTGTCTACAAATGCCTCTACCTCAACACTCTCGTATCATTCCCCACATAAGCCTGTCACTAGACTTACACATATATCAGCAACCAAAAACCTGTTATTCTTTCTATCTTCCTCATTTTTCATGATGGACAAATGGAATGTGGAGAGTTTGAAATGCTGATGGTTTATCCAGTGGAAGTGTTTAGAGGTGGAGAGAGACATGGATTTGTTGTTCTGGCTCTCTGTAGGTCCCTGAGATAGATCGACAGGTATCTTCATCCAGATTCTTGCTTGGTCAGTGTTCCCAGATTCTGAGCCATCAGTGGCCTAGATTAACTTTTTCTGTTTCTGTAGATTCTGGTCGACATCCTCACGTACTTTGTCCACAGCCTGTGTCTGTTTTCTCCCAGCAGGTATAAGCCAGAGCCATTTAGAATGCCCTCAACTATAAGGATTTCTAAATTTCTCAGGAATCTACAGAGAAGTTTCTAGGATTTTGGAAAAGATGTTTTGGGAGTGGACTATACTTTGCTGCACACTGTAGTAGTTCATTATCCCTAAAGGAAATTATTCTTTGTGAATTATGAACAGAACCAAGATGTCATCATTTTACTACTGACCCTTCAACTAAAGCTATTATCTTGTCCATGGATCTATACCCAGGCCTGCAGTTATATAGAAATAGCTTATCCATTTCTTCTTAGAGTCAACATTCAGCAAATATTGATAGCAGCTGTTGCTGCTGCTGTCTAGTTGCTCAATCCTGTCAAACTCTTTTGTGACCCCCATGGACTGTGGCCTGCCAGGCTCCTCTGTCCATGGGATTTCCCAGGCAAGAACATTGGAGTGGGTTGCCATTACCTCCTCCAGGGGATGGTTCAAACCCAGGGACTGAACCAATGAATCCTGCATTGGCAGGTGGATTCTTTACCGCTGAGCCATCAGGAAAGCCCATTGGACAGGCTATTTGGGTTTAACTTTCCTACTCTCCCTTACAGAAAAGATCCCTTCCCAAAATTCAAATTTCTTATAATTAAAAAGATACTAAACAAACTGTCAAACAAAAATAGGAATTTTTCAGATAATTGTGCAAAGAGCTTTTCTTTGACTTGTATAGGACAAACATCAGTAACTGTTATTCTATATTTCTAAAAACAGCATTTCCTGTCTTTCAGACAGTTTAGACCACAGTACTCAGTGGTTTGACTATAGCTCAAGTAGAAGGCTTTTCTGATTTAGACGACTGCTACTCGTATTTGAATATTCACTTGTCCATCCTCACCTGATTCATTTATTTACTTGATCTATCCCCACAGGCTTCCCCACAGCAATTCTGGTGGCTAGGTGATCTTTTTAATTTAAATAAAAAACAGAATGAGCTAGCCACGCATCTCCTCTTGTTTTCATTTACAAGATGTGCTTGCTTAATAAAGTAGAAATGCTAGGAGAGATGACAAGTTCAAACTGGGTGGCAATTTGGCCAAACCTGAACTGCAGGGGGAAGGTGTAAAGTGGTGGATGAATGACTAAAGTGGACGGGCAATTTGGGGTGAGTGCTTTGGGGACACCACCTGCTAAACACTGAAACCTTTAGAAACATTGCTCATGTGGAGAATGAAGGGTAACTGTGGGCAAGAATTAAGAATTGTAGATGAGTCCACTGGATGGAGACCGTTAACAGGGGGAATACACTGAAGTTACCAAAGTGAGGCCAACTGTCTTGTTAGCACTTAATTAGGATGATAGGTGTATCCCTGGTACCCTATCAGGCCTCTTTCTTACTTTTAAATTGTAAGAGTTGGGTTATTAGGCATGGTCTCTTTAATTACCTTTATATTCACTTGTCCAATAAAACTGATAACAGTCACAGTGTCCTTCAGACTCAAAACATTAACTCTACCAGCAGTGCAGATGAATAAGAGAGAGAGGACCCTGTTCACCTCTAATGGGGCTTTTCAACCAGCCTTCTAATCAAGCTTATTGCTGTGAGCCCTGAAGATCCATACAATTACATGAATACTTGAAGGAAGACTTTACTCTTTGCCTCTAGTGTCCATATGAAAGCTCAGTCTCACCCAACACAACGCATGTAAACTACTCAAGAGGCTTCTAGGAAAAGAACACCTGGCTGGACTTGGATTCAGTATCCAACATCCAGTCTATCCAATAATATGTACCTGACATCAAAGTCATTGGTTATTTTAGGAAATCAGCATTTTGGGGCTTCACTGTGAAAGTGTTAGTTGCTCAATCATGTCCAACTCTTTGCAACCCTATGGACTGTAGCCCACCAGACTCTTCTGTCCATGGGGATTCTCCAGGCAAGAATACTGGGGTGGGTTGCCATTCCCTCCTCCAGGGGATCTTCCTGACCCAGGGATTGAACCCAGGTCTCCCACATTGCAGGGGGATTCTTTACCATCTGAGCCACTAGGGAACCCCAGATGCTCTCGAGTGCTTCATTATATTAATATACAGAATTCAGAACATTATTCCACAATGGTTATTATAAAACATTTATTCATCTTACTTGATCTAATAAAATGTTTCCTCCATAGAATTACAGACAGGAGCCTAACTGAATGAATTTCCACATTGGCACTTATTTGGGCTCTACTGAAATATGACATCTGTGAATGACTACAGGGAGGAAGAAGTGAACACATGCTCTCTGGGCTGGCCAGAACTAGGAAATGTTTGGCTTGCCTTTTTAACACAAAAGAAGCCTGAATTCTAACTCAGACAAGATTGTTCTTTGAGTTCAAAATCTTCTCAGTCTGCTGGCTTTCCAAATAAAAGCTCTATTCCTTATCCCAATAACTCATCTCTTGACTTATTGTCTTGTTGCTTATTGTGCAGTGAAC
Source organism: Oreotragus oreotragus (assembly GCA_006410675.1). Taxonomy (NCBI): domain Eukaryota; kingdom Metazoa; phylum Chordata; class Mammalia; order Artiodactyla; family Bovidae; genus Oreotragus; species Oreotragus oreotragus. Next base: position 112,703 of record SJYX01004958.1, read on the forward strand.
AGTAAAAGCTTGAACTCGGAACAAATATTCTAATAAAGTAAAAGTCTCTCAGTTGTGTCGAACTCTTTGTGACCCCATGGACTATACATTCCATGGAATTCTCCAGGCCAGAATACTGGAGTGGATAGTTGTTGCCTTCTCCAAGGGATCTTCTCAACCCCGGGATCAAACCTAGGTCTCCCGTATTGCTTTACCAGCCAAGCCACAAGGGAAGCCCAAGAATACTGGGGTGGGTAGTCTTTCCCTTCTCCAGCAGATCTTCCCAGCCCAGGAATCACACTATGGTCTCCTGCATTGCAAGCAGATTCTTTACCAACTGAGCTATCAGGGAAGCCTATTCGAATAAAAGGATTTTAATAAAGGGAATCACTACAGGGGTGAGTGCTGGGTTAAAGGAACCAACAAGATACCAAGGCACAGAGATATTAACAAACAAAAGGAAGTCAAGCCTATCCCTATGGTTAAAGAAGCAAGGAGAGGAAATAGCGTCATCAGAGCACAATGAAGTCTGGAGCCACAGAGGAGGTCTGCCAGGGAAGAGCTGTAGTATTCAGCTACTCCCAAAGACAATCAAAGAAGAGAGAGAGAGGACATGAAATACACTGATTATCTTTCTTCTAGTCCTTTCATCTCCTGTCAGTGTTTCCCTTTGGCTGAGACCAATCAGAATTCAGAAAGGGAGCAATCTTCTGGGGCACAAAGCAGAAGGGATAATAGATTGCAGAGAGGGCAACAGAAGAACCATAACCACCAAGACTCAGGAAAACACAAGAGAAGGCAAAAAAAAAAAAAAAAACCCACAAAACTGTATAGAGTCTTCTAACCATCTCCTCAAATTCCTAGAATCTTCTGAGTAAGTTCTTAAAAAAAAACTGTTAAAAAAAAAAAATACCAGAAAATTCATGTGCCTGTGCTAAATGGCTCTGGTTTGTACATGCTGGGAGAAAACAGCCACAAGCTGGGGACAGAGTACTTGAGGATGTTGTCCAGAACCCACAGAAACAGAAAAAGTCAATGCATTTGGTGGCTCAGAATCTACCCTTGAGTCCTCCTCCAGTCACTACCAGCCTCCTCAAGGACAACCACTCTCATCAATTCTTTAAACAAACATTAGATTTAACTGATTCAAACTGTATTCAAGTGGAAAGAGACATTTTGTGTGTCTGCTTTCTTTCATTCAGTACTCTGTTTCTAAAATTCTCCTATGTTGCTGCATGTAGTGGGAGCATATTCATTCTCACTGAAAGAAGTAGGGACTTCCCTGGTGGTCCAGTGGTTAAGAACTCGCTTAAGAACCCACCTTCCAATGCAGGGAAACATGCCCACAGGGAAACTAAGCCCATGTGCCCCAACTACTGAGCGGACTTGCAGCAATGAAGGTTCTGAGTGCCCACAGCTAAGACCTGATGCAGTCAAATACACAAAATAAATATGTCTTTAAACAAAGAAGTATATGAAGTATATGAAGATACTTCAACTTATTAATGATTCTACTACTGAGGAGCAGGCTTCCCTAGTGGTTCAGATGGTTACCTGGGTTTAACCCCTGGGTCAGGAAGATCCCCTGGAGAAGGGAATGGCTACCCACTCCAGTATTCTTACCTGGAGAATCCCACGGTCAGAGGAGCCTGGTGGGCTACACTCAGTGGGGTGGCAAAGAGTCAAACAGAACTGAGCGACTAACATTTTCCCTTTACTTGCTTTCTTTTCATGAACAATTTTGTACATATGAATTTTGAATATGTATTTGCATTTCTTTAGGGAATGTAAGCAGGAGTAGTATTATGGGGACATAGATATACATATTAATATGTCAAATATTTTCCCCAGATAGTCCAGTGATTGCTCTTATTTATAGTCCAACTAACAATGCACAAGCATTCTGGTTATTTTACTTCCTTACCAGTATTTTGCACTTTTTTTCTTTTTTCATTTTAGCCATTCTAGTAGATATATATTCAGTCACATTGTGGATTTAACTTGCATTTTTCTGATGACTAATAAAAGTAAACCATGTTTCATATACATATTGATCACTTGGCTGTTCTCTTCTTAGGCATTCCAAAAGTAATTAACAGAATCAATTATTACAGAATTAATTAAAGATAACTAATACTGGCATAATTACCAGCAAAGTGTCTATTCCAGTATTTTGTGCATTTTTTCTATTGATTTTTATATTTGTTTCCTTTTAACTGGTAGAAGTTCTTAGTTCGTGATTGCAAATATTTTCACCCACTCTGTGAGTTGTATTTTTTACTACCTTGGTGATATCTTGTGATGAACAGAAGTTCTCAATTTTAATATCCAATTTACCATTTTCTCTTTCGTGTTTTAGAGGGTTTTTTGTCCCTGTCTAAGACATTTTCACCTGCTCTGTGATCATGAAGATGTAGTTCTTCTAAAAATTTTTTTATTGTTTCTCTCATATTTACACCTTGATGTGGATGTTGGCTTTTGTGAGGCAGAGTCAAGTTAACTTATTTTTCATATCAATATCATATTGACTCTGAAATATTTATTCAAAAGATCATTCTTTATCTATTATATGGCAGTGTCAACTTTGTCAAATCAGATAAGCATTTACAGGTAGATCTGTTTGTAAACTTTGTCTTATTTCATTGGTCCTTTTCTTTTCATATTTAAGCCAGTATTGCATGCATGCATGCTAAGTCACCTCAGTCATGTCCTGCTCTTTGCAACCCCGTGAACTGTAGCCCACCAGGGTCCTCAGTCCATGGGATTCTCCAGGCAAGAATACTAGAGTGGGTTGCTATGCCGTCCTCCAGGGGCTCTTCCAGACCCAGGGATCAAACCCAAGTCTCTTATGTCTCTTGTATTGGCAGGCAGGTTCTTTACCACTAGTGCCATTCCCTTTAATTAATGCTGTAGTTATTAATTATTAATTCTGTTAATTACTTTTGGAAAGTGTAAATTTGAAAATTCTTCAACCTGATAAAGGTCAGTTATGAAAACCCTACACCTAATGTCATATTTAAAAAAAAAACAATGTTTTCCCCCTGGGATCAGGGACAAGGCATGGATTCTGCTCTCTTTACTTCTATTCAACAATGTTCTAGCCAGAGAAATGAGACAAGAAAACAAAAGGAAAAAAAAAAAAAAAAAAAAAAAAACTGCTATAGGTAGGTAGAAAAAACTACAGACAGAATCTATAATAAATAATATACAAGAACTAATAAATGAAGAGTATTAATACTGCTACAGGTAGGTAGAAAAAATACTGCTATAGGTAGGTAGAAAAAACTACAGACAGAATCTATAATAAATAATATACAAGAACTAATAAATGAAGTTAGGAAAGCTGCAGGATAAAGATCAACATATAAAAACCCATTGTATTTCTGTATATGTATAATATGATATTGTATAGTCACTTCAGAAAATAATAAACACTTAGAAATTTTAAAAAATTTAAATACCACTTTTAAAATCTTTCTGAAACATAAACTGCTTGGGGACAAGTTTTTTAAATATGTGTAAAGTCTTTTCAATGAAAAGCATTGTTGAGAGAAACTGTGTGCTTAGTCACTCGGTGGTGTGCGACTTTGCAACGCCATGGACTGTAGCCCACCAGTCTCCTCTGTCCATGGAATTCTCCAGGCAAGAATACTAGGGTGGAATGCCATGCCCTCCTCCAGGGGATCTTCCTAACCCAGGGATCAAACCCATGTCTCCTGTATTACTGGCGGATTCTTTACCAACTGAGCCACCAGGGAAGGCCTGAGAGAAACTGAGTTGGACCTAAATAAATGCCGAGTATACTGTATATATATATGGATTGGAACATTCGATATGGTTAATGTCAATCCTTCTGAAAATTAGCTATAGATTTGATGGAATCAAAATCAAAATCCTAGCCGTTTCTTTTCTAAGAGCTGACAACTTGATTCTAAAATGTATATGGAAATACAAATAGCCAAAATGACTGTGATAGAAAGGAGAGCCAACTTGGAAGAGTTAGTGTTCTGACTTCAAGATGTACTGGAAAGTTATCAGACATGACAGTGTGGTATCAGCAGAAAGAAAGAAATTTAGAGCCACGGAACAGAAAAGAAAGTTCACAAATCCATATATATATGGTCAATAATTTTTTTAAGAGATAGTAAAGTAACTCAATGGAGAAGGACAGAATATTCTAACAAATGATTTTGGAATGATTGGATACTCATGAACAACAATTAAACTTGACTCTTAGCTCACAACATATGCAAAATTAAATAAACTCAAACAGAATATGTACCTCTATGTAAAAGCAAAAATTATAAAACTTCTAGAAGAAAACATTGAGAGAGTAACAGGCAGGAAAGCCAGGGGTCTCCAAACGGAGGAAATAGCCTGCAAGTGTCAGACATTTTTATCTCTCTTAAGACGCAGGAGGAAACAAACTAGAGATATTTTTTCCTTCTCTATACAAATTTAAAAGGAGGTTTCTCTTAAAATAATGTGTTTCCATAATGACACCTGGTTTCACCTGAAGTTAACTATTCTCAAACCTAGAGATAACCAATGCCTTTTTCTTATGGAAATGTTTGTCTTAAGCTCTGCTAATGTACTATGCATTTACCCCAAACTCTGTCTTCAAGTCGGTTCCTGGTAAGGCTACAGTCCATGGGGTCGCAAAGAGTCGGACACGACTGAGTGACTTCACTTTCACAATGACCATATAATACCCAGCTGAAGACTAGCAGGGGGGTACTCTTTGCCCCCTTCTGGTGCCTATGTCAGAAGCTTTCTCTATCTCCTTTATTTTAATAAAACTTTGTTACACAAAAGCTCTGAGTGATCAAGCCTCTTCTCTGGCCCCGGATTGAATTCTTCTCCTCCGGGGTCCAAGAATCCCAGGGGCCAAGAATCCTGGCATCTTTGTGTGATTCAACAACAACCTTTCAACATGGAAGAAACATTGTTAAATTTAGGATGGGAAAAGATTTGTAAGAAATTACCCAAAATGAGCAACTAAAAATGATAGTTAGGCACCATCAAAATAAAAAACTTTTCTTTGAGATCAAGAGAAAACAAAAAGATAAACCACCAATAGGGGGGAAATATTATGCATTATATGTGAAAATGAATTTTAACAAGGTTTTGCACCTGAAATCAGAAATTTATGTGACTATTTTTCTATTCTTCCAAGGTATTCTCCCAAGAATGGCACATAATTTATGCCATAATGAAGCAATGGACAGCAGATAATATATATAGTAGATGCCTTTGGGCATAAGTGGTTAATTCTTTCACAGAAAGTCCACTGAGAAAGAATGTCAACTCAATAATAAGACAATCAACCTAATTGTAAAATAGTTTATGAGTCAAACACACTTCGTGAAAGAATATATGTGAATCACCAATATTACTATGAGAAATTTTTCATCATCATTAATAATTAGAAAAATGTACATTCAAACTACAGGGAGATATCATGCACAGCCATTAAGTGGATAAAATTGAAGACTCTAACCATACCAAGTATTTGCAAGGAGGTTGAGTGACTCGAATTCTCATATATTATTTTTATTTTATTTATTTATTTTGCTGTGCCAGGTCTTAGTCGTGGCCCACAGGATCCTTGATCTTCACTACAGCATCTAGGATCTTCAGTTGCAGCATGCAGGATCTTTAGCTGAGGCGTGCAAATTCTTAGTTTTAGCATGTGGGATATAGTTTCCTGCCCCAAAATCAAACCTGAGCCCCTTGCATTGGCAGCACAGAGTCTTAGCCACTGAGGCACCACAGAAATCCCTCTTACACATTGTTGACAGGAACATGTATCAGTTTGGAAAGCTGTTTCTTATCAAGTTAAACATACTCCTACCATGTTACCAAGCATATCTATTCCTAGGTGTTTACCCAATAGAAATGAAAACACACATCTACATAAAGATTTGTACACAAATGTTCCCAACAGCTTGATTCATAAACAGCCAAAACACCAGAAACAAGCCAAATCCAATTACATGTTGACAGGAACACATAATCCTGGACACAACCAACCCAAAACCTAACTTGGAAACAACCTTTCTAAAGCTTCTGATTTAAAGTATTAATTTTAAGAGTTCCTTTTCTATCCTATTAGAATATGAAGATGAGAATCCAGAAAGTAAACATTTAAATGAATGAGTTTGCTCTTGGATTGGCTCTCACACTTTCCTCTGTGAAGCAGGCACAGCAGGGAAAGGAGACCATTCTTTGTGTCAGTGGTTCTCAATCTGGCCTGCACATTGGCTCCATCAGCAGAACATTAAAAAAAAAAAAAAAACAGTATCTGGGTTGGGTTCTACCCCTACAGATTCTGATTCCATTGCGCTAAATATTGTCTAGGCAAAAGGATTTCTTTAAAGTTCCTCTCAAACAGGCGATTCTAATATGTAGCCAAGGTTAAGTACTATTGCTGCTTTTGAGGATAGTCATTCTGACAGGCATGAGGTGATATCTCATTGTGGTTCTGATTTTTGTCACCCTGATGATTAATGATGTTCAGCATCTTTTCATGCACCTGTTAGCCCTTGCATGTTTTCTTTGGAATACTGTAAGTCAACTGTAGTTCATGTTTTTTAAATAAAGAAGTATTGCTGTTGACAGCATCTCTAGCTCTTCTGCAGTGAGTGTGTTGAATTAGAAGAATGCATGGGATTATTGTGACAACCAATTATGATCACACATATAACAGGCTTGCATAGTACCTGGTACATGGGAGATGTTCAAAAATTTTTTTCCCACATTCCTACTTGCATTCCAGTTTCCCCTCTAAAACTGTATTTCTCAGGGAGGCCATATTCCTTTTAGGTGACAGCTTCACTATCAAAATGGGCTTCCCTGCTGGCTCAGCAGTAAAGAATCTTCTTGCCAATCAATACAAGAAACAGGGGTTTGATCCCTGAGTTGGGAAGATTCCCTGGAGTAGGAAATGGCAACCCACTCCAGTACTCTTGCCTGGGAAATCCCATGGACAGAAATCCATGGGATCTCTGGAAATCCCAGAGGAGTCTGGCAGGCTATAGTCCAGGAGATCACAAAAGAGTCAGACATGACTTAGCAACTAAACAGCAACAAGAATCAACCACTAGAATCATGAATCCTTTAGGAGTTAGAAAAACAACAGTAGGAATGAGAAGAGGGCTATTCATAGGCATGATGGATAGAACCCAAATGTGGTATTACCTAATTAAGACTCTTACTGTCCGTCCCTTAAAGGAAGCCAAAACTGTGATAAACAGAGATCCTTCCTTGGTAGTCAATTTGTTCCTCAAAGATTCTAAAAAGAAAGTTAAAGTAAGAAAGTAAAAGTAAAGTAAAAAGATGGTGTGAAGTTATGAACTCTTTTTAAAATATAATTTAGGCAAATCCCTTAGACTTGTTCCACCGTCCATTGGCATTCTCCAATGGGGATAATATGATGTCTCCTTACCAGACAGGTGCAGTGGGAAGACTGATAACATTCCACAAGCCCCTCAAGATGAAAGTCATTCTGACAAACTGAGGAATGGACTTTCATAAACTTCAGAACAAAGTTATATTCTTTGCAAATCAAAGAGTGAGCTTGGTCAACAGACATGTTTGTCCTCTTTGGGATAAGTTTAAAAGTTGAGTAAAAGTCAACATCTCTATATAAGGTGTATCCAGCATTGTTTAAAGATAAATAGCAAGTCATCCAGGGGCCAATGTGGCTGTGTTATCCATACAGACCACTGAAGCAACCTGAAGCAATTTGCTTCTTACCAACTTGGACTATAGTTTAATAATGCCATATTTGCCTTTTAGAACACATGGGAAATGAACTGATGCTCCCACAGAATGACTCGCGGCAAAAGACATTAATGGCTCTTCTAGTCTATTTTATCAGAAGAAAGTAAAGGACGGCATGAATACCACGTGATATCAGTCATTTCCTGACACACTGGCTTAGATTAATAAATAATAACATGGGAAGTAACTATGTTTTCATTTAAGGGCTATAATAAGCTTATTTGTATAAAACAATATTTTATTTTATGGTAGGTATTTACCATCCACCAGGAGCTTATTTCCTACCGAAAGATGTGAAGGTTCTAATTGTCCTGCTTTCTACTTGTTGAAAACTGAGTGTTTCAACAGCTAGATATTGCTATATATTCATTCCATATTTCTGAGACACGCATTCTGTTTTCCCAAACAAACTTGGGAATTTTATATTGGCTCCTAAAATCTTATACTGATATACCTTCCAGAAGTTATTAACTTCGGTGCTTTAAATGGCTATATAGTCAATATGTCTGTATTATAACTTTTATAGAAGTCCTTACTGATTTCATAGAGAACTATAGTGTAATAGCAAATCATTATCTTGTGCTTACAAAGCATTCTACTTTATCTGCACAATAGCCACATGTATTAGGTAATTAAGGTAACTATTCTTGTTTCACAGATAAGGAAACTGAGGCACAAAGCAGTTAAGTAATGTGCTCAAAGTCCAAAAGTGAGAATTGTTGGAACTGCTATCTCATACTAGGCAGTCTACCTCCCGAGTTTATGCCTTTAACTCCTATGCTATAGTGCCCCCATATTCATTTTTTTATAACATCTTACTAACCTTATTTAAAGAAAGAAACAAATCTTTTTGTTGCCAACTCAGGATCCCAACCATTGCTCCAAATCAACTTAACTTGGTTTTGCATCCAAACCCACCTATCTTTACCCCTTCTTGCACACGCTTTAATTTTTAGAGCTCTTGTTTCCTCTGCATTTTAGTTGATTTTGGTGATTAAAGAGAATTGTTCATCTGAAACAAAAGCAAAGACCTTTCTGCCGATAGCAAAAAAATGACAGCTGAAACAGCATTTAAAGTACATCTTGAATAAATGTTCAAAAGCATGCCCTTAGGGCAACTTCCTGTTTTACTGGAAAATCCACTTTGCTAGTGTCTGATAAAATTGTATGAACAGTGGAAGCTTAATTCTCCAAGGCATGTTCTATGAAGCATTTGACAGCTTATCTGATGAAATCCACTCTCCTACCAGTTCAGAGAGCATGAGCCCCTCATGGAGGAAGACCAGTATGAATGGCTCTTGTAGCCTCAGGGCTGATGTTATTAGTTCCTAAATGAACTGATTAGTGTTTCGTTGACTTAGTTCCCAGCATCTCATATACTTGACATGCCAAAGATTTCCCATCTTGTATAATCAAACCACTGTTGGAAATTATTTGCTTGTGTGTGGAAATCTTATTACATCTATTTAATATTTTTGAGCCATCCAGGTGATTCAATAAATTTAGACACAATTAAATAACATCTTACAAGAGATAAGATGAGGTGCCAGTCCAGAGCCACAATTAAATGTTCCACTTCTTAAAACTATGGCAAGAATAAGTAAGAACAAGCATTCAGAGTGTCGAGTGGATGCCCCAGTGCCTCAGAACTAACACTAGGTGGTAGAAAAGAGTATGACACAGAAATGTGCCTTATTAATAAAATACTCCCCATTGCACAAGTCAAAAATACATCAACAACTCTTAAAATTAAAGTACGTGTCCTTAAAATTTTCAACCACAGATCCAATGATCTATACCAAGCTGATTAGCCTATTCTGATCAGTAATTCTGAGCTTATGATTATACACCTAACCAGTATCAGAGTCTTTGAACTCTAAGTATTTGCCAGAATTTACATATGTGTGTGTGGGCTCTCCCACCCTCCTTGGATCAAGTGCTAATTAGTACTGATCAGCCTGCATAGAGAACAGTATTTATGACCTGATGTAAACCAAAGTGATCTAACATGTATCTTTCAGGAAGCCATCCCAGCCACAAGCTGGACAATCAATAGCATCATTTTGGGATCACCACAGAATTATTTTGGGGGTCCTCATGGAACTGTTTTTTACTTTGGTGTGCTGTCATAAAGGACTGGGCTGTGCTTAGTCACTCAGTTGTGTTTCAACTTCATGGAATGAAGCCTTCCCAGCTCCTTTGTCTTTGGGGATTCTCCAGGCAAGAATACTGGAGTGGGTTACCATGTCCTCCTCCAAAGGATCTTCCCAACCAGGGATCAAATCCAGGTCTCCCACATTGCAGGCAGATTCTTTACCAACTGAGCCACCAGGGAGACAAACATGAGAATTTGAGGTTTATTTCCCATATAGATGCTGTAGAAGGGAATGGCAATCCACTCCAGTATTCTTGCTTGGAGAGTTACATGCACAGAGGAGCCTAGCGGGCTGTAGTCCACTGAGTCACAAAGAGTCAGATAAGACTGAGAGACTAACATAAGCACACCATATAGATGCAACAGAGAAAGTTATTTCTCATGCTGTATGGCATCTTTTATGAGAAAAGCCAAGGATACTTTTTCTGGAGTTTCAAAATTGCTCTACTTTAGAATAATTGGTTAATTTTTGCCTTATGAACACTGTAAAGAATGTTTTTCTTTTTCTCTTCTAGACAATGTAAAACCAAAGTTGCAGCTCATTCAAGAATATGCACCAGTTTCTGATGAGCATTGCATGTATTTATATGAGATTCATCCTACTTTTTTTATTGACCTACAGTGGAGTTGACCTGCGTTTTGTACTCCAAGGCCAAATTTGCCTATTACTCCAGATATCTCTTGACTTCCTACTTTTGCATTCCAGTCCCCTAAAATGAAAAGGATACCCTTTTGGGGTGTTATTTCTAGAAGGTCTTATAGGTCTTCATAGAACTGTTCGACTTCAGCTTCTTCTGCATTACTGGTCAGGACATAGACTTGGGTTACTGTGATACTGAATGGTTTGCCTTGGAAATGAACAGAGATCATACTGTTGTTTTTGAGACTGCATCAAAGCACTGCATTTTGGACTCTTTTGTTGACTATGATACTACTCCATTTCTTCTAAGGGATTCTTGTCCACAGAAGTAGATATAATGGTCATCTGAGTTAAATTCACCCATTCCAGTCCATTTTAGTTCACTGGTTCCTAAAATGTCAATGTTCACTCTTGCCATCTCCTGTTGGACCACTTCTGATTTGCCTTGATTCAAGCAAACACCTTCTTCCAACAACAGAAGAGAAGACTCTACACTTCGACATCATCAGATGGTCAACACTGAAATCACATTGATTATATTCTTTGCAGCCAAAGATGTAAAAGCTCTCTACAGTCAGCAAAAACAAGACCAAGAGCTGACTGTGGCTCAGACCATGAACTCCTTATTGCCAAATTCAGACTTTAAATTGAAGAAAGTAGAGAAAATCACTAGACCATTCAGATATGACCTAAATCAAATCCTTTACAGTTACACAGTAGAAGTGACAAATAGATTCAAGGGATTAGATCTGATAGACAGAGAGCCTGAAGAACTATGGACAGAGGTTTGTGACATTGTATAGGAGACAGGGATCAAGACATCCCCAAGAAAAAGAAATGCAAGAAGGCAAAATGGTTGTCTGAAGAGGCCTTACAAATAGCTGAGAAAAGAAGAGAACCTAAAGGCAAAAGAGAAAAGGAAAGATATACCCATTAGAATGCAGAGTTCCAAAGAAAAGCAAAGAGAGATAAGAAGGTCTTCCTCAATGATCAATGCAAAGAAATAGAGGAAAACAATAGAATGGGAAAGACTAGAGATCTCTTCAAGAAAATTAGAGCTACCAAGGGAACATTTCATGCAAACATGGGTACAATAAAGGGCAGAAAAGGTATGGACCTAACAGAAGCAGAAGATATTAAGACGAGGTGGCAAGAATACACAGAAGAACTAAACAAAAAATATGTTCATGACCCAGATAACCATGATGGTATGATCACTCACCTAGAGCCAGACATCCTGGAATGTGAAGTCAAGTGGTCCATAGGAAGCAAGACTATGGACAAAGCTAATGGAGGTGATGCAATTCCTGTTGAGCTATTTCAAATCCTGAAAGATGATGCTGTGAAAGTGCTGTACTCAATATGCCAGCAAATCTGGAAAACTCAGCAGGGGCCACAGGACTGACAAAGGTAAATTTTCATTCCAATCCCAGAGAAAGGCAATGTCAAAGAATGTTCAGACTACCACACAATTACACTCATCTCACAAGCTAGCAAAGTGATGCTCAAAATTCTCCAAGCCAGACTTCAACAGTACATGAACTGTGAAATTCCAGATGTTCAAGCTGGGTTTAGAAAAGGCCAAGGAACCAGAGATCAAATTGCCAACATCTCCTGGATCATTGAAAAAACAAACATCTATTTCTGCTTTATTGACTATGACAAAGCTTTTGAGTGTGGATCACAGCAAACTGTGAAAATTTCCTAAAGAGATGGGAATACCAGACCACCTGACCTGCCTCCTGAGAAATGGGTATGCAGGTCAAGAAGCAACAGCTAGAACTGGACATGGAACAACAGACTGGTTCCAAGTCAGGAAAGGAGTACGTCAAGGCTGTATATTGTCATCCTGCTTATTTAATTTATATGCAGAGTACATCATGCAAAACGCTGAGCTGGATGAAGCACAAGCTGGAATCAAGATTGCCAGGTGAAATATCAGTAACTTCAGATACACAGATGACACCACCTTTATGGCAGAAAGTGAAGAAGAACTAAAGAGCCTCTTGATGAAAATGAAAGAGGAGAGTTAAAAAGTTGGCTTAAAATTCAACATTCAGAAAACTAAGATCATGGCATCTGGTCCCATCACTTCATGGCAAATAGATGGAGAAACAGTGGAAACAGTGAAACACTTTATTTTCTTTGGCTCCAAAATCACTGCAGATGGTGACTGCAGCCATGAAATTAAAAGACATTTACTCCTCGGAAGGAAAGCTATGACCAACCTAGACAGTATATTAAAAAGCAGAGATATTACTTTGCCACCAAAGATCCATCTAGTCAAAGCTATGGTTTTTCCAGTAGTCATGTATGGATGTGAGAGTTGGACTATAAAGAAAGCTGAGCACTGAAGAACTAATGTTTTTGAACTGTGGTGTTGGAGAAGACTCTTGAGAGTCCCTTGGACTGCAAGGAGATCCAACCAATCAGTTCTAAAGGAAATAAGTCCTGAGTATCCATTGGAAGGACTGATGTTGAAGCTGAAACTCCAATACTTTGGCCATTTGATGTGAAGAACTTACTCACTGGAAAAGACCTTGATGCTCGGAAAGACTGAAGGCGGGAGGAGAAGGGGACAACAGAGGATGAGATGGCTGGATGGCATCACCGACACAATGGACATGAGTCTGAGTAAACTCTGGGAGTTGGTGATGGACAGGGAAGCCTGGAGTGCTGCAGTCCGTGAGACCGCAAAGAATCCGACATGACTAAGTGACTGAACTGAACTGAACTGACAGTGGATTTACAGTGTTAGGTTAGTTTCTGGTGTACAGCATAACATCTGTATGGATTATTCAGTCCATTAAAAAAATAATCACTATATTTCCCTGTGCTGTACAATATATCCTTATTGCTTATCTGTTTTATACATAGTAATTCACATTTCTTAATCTCATACCCCTATCTTGCAACTCCCCCTTCTGTCTCCTGACTAGTAACCTCTAGTTTGTTTTCTACATCTGTCAGGCTGTTTCTTCTTTGCTGTATTAATTTATTTGTTGTAATTTTTAGATTCCATGCATAAATGATATCATATAGTATTTGTCATTGTCCAGCTTATTTCACCAAGCATAATATTCTCTAGGTCTAACAATGTTGGCACAAATGGAAAAACTGCATTCATTTTATGGCTGAGTAATATTCCATTGTGAAGAGGAACTAAAAAGCCTCTTGATGAAAGTGAAAGTGGAGAGTGAAAAAGTTGGCTTAAAGCTCAACATTCAGAAAACGAAGATCATGGCATGTGGTCCCATCACTTCATGACAAATAGATGGGGAAACAGTGGAAACAGTGTCAGACTTTATTTTGGGGGGCTCCAAAATCACTGCAGATGGTGACTGCACCCATTAAATTAAAAGACGCTTACTCCTTGGAAGGAAAGTTATGACCAACCTAGATAGCATATTGAAAAGCAGAGACATTACTTTGCCGACTAAGGTTCATCTAGTCAAGGCTATGGTTTTTCCTGTGGTCATGTATGGATGCGAGAGTTGGACTGTGAAGAAGGTTGAGCACCAAAGAATTGATGCTTTTGAACTGTGGTGTTGGAGAAGACTCTTGAGAGTCCCTTGGACTGCAAGGAGATCCAACGAGTCCATTCTGAAGGAGATCAGCCCTGGGATTTCTTTGGAAGGAATGATGCTAAAGCTGAAACTCCAGGACTTTGGTCACCTCATGAGAAGAGTTGACTCATTGGAAAAGACTCTGATGCTGGGAGGGATTGGGGGCAGGAGGAGAAGGGGACGACAGAGGATGAGATGGCTGGATGGCATCACTGACTCTATGAACATGAGTCTGAGTGAACTCCGGGAGTTGGTGATGGACAGGGAGGCCT
>SJYX01004958.1:128051-220373 GCA_006410675.1 Oreotragus oreotragus
ATGACACCACCCTTATGGCAGAAAGTGAAGAGGAACTAAAAAGCCTCTTGATGAAAGTGAAAGTGGAGAGTGAAAAAGTTGGCTTAAAGCTCAACATTCAGAAAACGAAGATCATGGCATGTGGTCCCATCACTTCATGACAAATAGATGGGGAAACAGTGGAAACAGTGTCAGACTTTATTTTGGGGGGCTCCAAAATCACTGCAGATGGTGACTGCACCCATTAAATTAAAAGACGCTTACTCCTTGGAAGGAAAGTTATGACCAACCTAGATAGCATATTGAAAAGCAGAGACATTACTTTGCCGACTAAGGTTCATCTAGTCAAGGCTATGGTTTTTCCTGTGGTCATGTATGGATGCGAGAGTTGGACTGTGAAGAAGGTTGAGCACCAAAGAATTGATGCTTTTGAACTGTGGTGTTGGAGAAGACTCTTGAGAGTCCCTTGGACTGCAAGGAGATCCAACGAGTCCATTCTGAAGGAGATCAGCCCTGGGATTTCTTTGGAAGGAATGATGCTAAAGCTGAAACTCCAGGACTTTGGTCACCTCATGAGAAGAGTTGACTCATTGGAAAAGACTCTGATGCTGGGAGGGATTGGGGGCAGGAGGAGAAGGGGACGACAGAGGATGAGATGGCTGGATGGCATCACTGACTCTATGAACATGAGTCTGAGTGAATTCTGGGAGTTGGTGATGGACAGGGAGGCCTGGCATGCTGTGATTCATTGGGTCGCAAAGAGCTGTACACGACTGAGTGACTGAACTGAACTGAACTGAATATTCCTACATTTTACACATTCTTTAGCCGTACACCTGATGATAGATATCTGGGTTGCTTCCATATTTTGGCTATTTAAATAGTGCTGCTAAACAGTGCTGGGAAAACTGGACAAATACATAAAGAATGAGGTTATAACATTTCCTCACACCATATACAAAAATAAGGAGGATTGAACACTTAAATATAAGACCTGAAACTATAGAAATCCTAGAGGAAAACATAGGCAGAACACTCTTTGATATAAATCATAGCAATATTTTTCTAGATCCATCTCTTAAGGCAAGACCAAAACTAAGCAAATAAGACTAATTCAAATTAAAAGTTTTTACACAGCAAAGGAAACCATTAACAAAACAAAAATACAACCTACTGAATGGGAAAATATTCACAAATGATATGAGCAGCAAGGGGTTAATATTCTAAAATATATAAACAGCTTATACAACTCAGAATCATGAAAACAATCCAATCAAAAAATGGGCAAAAGACTTGAACAGGCATTTTCTCAAAGACATGCAGATGGTTAATAGGCACTTGCAAAGATGTTTAATATTGCTAAGTATTAGAAAAATGCAAATCAAAGCAATAATGAGATATTATTTCAAACATATCAGAATGGCTAGCATGAAAAAGATTGCAAATAACAAATGTGGTAAAAATGTGGAGTAAAGGGAGCCCTTATACACTGTTGATGGGAATGTAAATTGGTGCAGCCACTATGAAAAATAAAACAGAAGTTCCTCAAAAAACTAAAAATAAAATATATGATCCAGGAACTCCACTCCTGGGTATAAAGCCAGAAAAAAATTAAAACACTATTTCAAAAAGATACATGCACCCCAGTGTACATCCTACATTTTAAATCTCATCTATTCTTGGGATGTTTATCTTCTTGCACTGATTTGATCACAAACATCATCTAGATTCAGAGTGTGTATTCTGGTCACTTGCAATTTCACTGGAGTTTATCAAGGTATAAATAGATGAATGAATGTCCTAGGGTTAAGCACATTATTTACATTTCAAGGTGATTCTTGTGATTGTGTGACAAGGCTGAAAATGGGAACAAAGATACAGTTACTGATGATCATGAAAATCTGACAAATTCAGTAACAGCATTTGCTGGCTCTACAATACCATGATAATTACTTAATTTCCCCAAGTCTCATTTTTTCTTAATGAGAAAGGTGATATTTCATACAGTTGTTAGAAACTATTATTCATTATCTAATCATGAGATCATTTATTCATTTATTCAACCAGTAGAGTAGGTTGCGTACATACTACAAAGTGCTCTGCATACTAAGAACAGAGCAGAAAATAAGACAGGCAAGGTTCCTTCTCTTTGGCGGTGTGTATTCTTATGAGGGGAGATGAAAAATAAGAATATAAGCCAATAAACAAGATCATTCCAACAGAATGAGTGTGGTAATGCTGTGACCGAGAAGTTGGTCTTAGGAGTCTCCTTAAGAAAGTGACACTGAGCTGAGCAGCATCAGTTATACAAGACAGAGGCAGGAGCATTTCAAAGCAGTTCAGGCCAAAGCATCAGCAGATTTAAAGGCCACGAGATAGAAACTCACTTGTTTCCATCGAAGAAAAGGAAGAAGGTCACGATGCTGATTATGGTGGGTGAGAAGAGAAGGATTGAGAAGAACCGAGAGCACATATACCACCTTCTCTGTATTTGGCATACAGTCAGTCTTCTTATGTGGTAGATGTCAATTACTGTGTTTCAATATGTTTAAACATAGACTGGAAAGCAAAGATTGCTTGAAGTGATTTTTGCCACTCTCAGGAGCAAAACAAACAAACAAAAAATAATTCATCTAGTTCTGCCATGAGCCAAGACTTAAAGCAGAAAGTAAGAAAGATGACGGGTGGAGTGGGACACCGTCATTTCCCTGAAAAGGCACCCAGGATTTGTCCTCTGAGCATGGGCATAAAGCAAGAAGCTGTGTAAAGGTGTCTAAAATGTCATCATCACACCTCCAGGGTCCTCATGAAGTCCTGACTCTTGATGAGGGTACAAAACAAGGACTGAGAGCCGTGGTGGGCTAGTCATCAGCCCCTCTCCTCCAGTAGCAGATACCCTAGAATGGAGCCTCCGTTTCCCCTCTAGAAAAGGTAAATTTAAAAAGCCCATAATAGAGCTTCTGCTTTTCAGGTGTTTGATAACAGCTAAGACAAGATGATTTTGTTATTGTTCAGTTGTTAGTCATGTCTAACTCTATGCAACCCCATGGATTGCAGCATGCCAGGCTTCCCTGTCCTTCACTATCTCCTGGAGTTTGCTGAGATTCATGTCCATTGAATCGGTGATGCTATCTAACCATCTCATCCTCTGTCACCCCCTTCTCCTCCTGCCTTCAATCTTCCCCAGCATTAGGGTCCTTTCCAATGAGTTAGCTCTTCTTATCAGGTGGCCAAAGTACTATGCACACACTCTGTGCACACAAGACTATACACGCACATAAAAAGAGAAATGGTACAATAGGAACAATTACTACTCTCTGCAAAAACTGACTGATAATATGCAGCATATGCCATGTTTTACCAACATTCCCTCTTTGAGGGTTTATGAAAAATACCCTGGAAATTTTTATATAAAATCATCCTTTAGAAAAACAATAGCTCTTTATTCCATGAGTTAACACAATTGTATAGGAATTTTGGGAAAACATGAAGCCTTTTGATCATTTTAAACCTGTGACACTATAGCCAGCAACCTGAACAGCCTTAAACTCTCATATGGTTTGTTTTGTTAAAGAGATAAATCCAGAAGCCAAACTCATATAGCTGAATTATCTCAGCATCTAGAATCAGGTAGAATTCTTTCTTTCTACCTTTTTTTTTTTTGCATGCCCAGTTGCTAAATAGTGTCCAACTCTTTGCAACCCAGTGGACAGTAGCCCGCCAGGCTCCTCTATTCATAGGATTTCCCAGGCAAGAATACTCGAGTGGATTGCCATTTCCTTCTCCAGGGTATCTTCCCAGACCAGGAATCAAACCCATGTCTCATGCTTGGCAGGCAGATTCTTTACCACTGAGCCTCCGGGGAAGTCCCACCATCAACACGATGGGCTTTCACAATGGTGAACACGTTTCATGTAAGAAAACTTCTGATCTCAGCCCAGAGAAACAAAGCAACTACTGAACTGTCACTGCTCAAATGCAGCTCTGCAGGAGCTTGTGTTTCCCCAGGTGCCCCAGGAACTTCACAGTAGAGAACATTCCAAACTCTGTGCCCTCCGGAGTGTCTTGGGGACCAAAGAAGCTGGTGTTTATTTGAATCTGATGCCTTGCAACTGAGCAGTTTTCATCAACCATCACAGTTCATAATCTCATGAGAAAAGATGGTAGGATCCCCCTAAATTCTAAGAGTAGATAACAAATGTAGAAGGAAGGATCCTATTTAATTCCCACTCTGGGGAAAATTTATAGATAAGATAACAAATGGTAGAAACACCACACACACAAAAAAAAACCCAGAAGATCTGATGTGACTTCTTGATATCTATGTGAGTTTTTATGAGATAAGAACCATCTGGCAGTTGTCTGCAGTTGGGGTTGGAATTTTGGTCTTGTTCCTCTGTTGCTGTTACTGTAGTTCATTTTATGTGGAAAAACAGCAGCTAGAGTGGCCTTTGTTTCTCTTCTAAGATTTCAGAACTTTCACATGGTGGACGTAAAGCTGATTTATGGGGTTCTGAAAACTGTCATAAGCTTGGGGCTTTCAACCCTTTCCCAGATGATAAAGAATCTACCTGTAATGCAGGAGACCCAGGTTCAATCCCCAAGTTGGGAAAGTCCCCTGGAGAAGAGCATGGCAACCCACTCCAGTATTTTTGCCTGGAGAATTCCATGGACAGAGGAGTCTGGNAGCTTGGGGCTTTCAACCCTTTCCCAGATGATAAAGAATCTACCTGTAATGCAGGAGACCCAGGTTCAATCCCCAAGTTGGGAAAGTCCCCTGGAGAAGAGCATGGCAACCCACTCCAGTATTTTTGCCTGGAGAATTCCATGGACAGAGGAGTCTGGCAGGCTACAGTTCATGGACTCGCAAAAGAGTCAGACACAACTGAGCGACTTTCATTTTCTGAAAACAGTCAAGTCTTTGTAGATAAGCATTCTGTAGCAAGTTGGGTGAAGTTGCTTTTGCTATTTAAAACTACTGATACTTCCTTAAAAAGAAAACCAAAACTAGCCTTGAAACATTTCCTATAACCCAGTGATTCACCTAGAACAGCAAATACACTCATCTGGCTCTTTTATAAGATGTTGGGATACTAACACTGCAAGTTCAAGTTCATAAAAGACTGCAACTTTTCTAAAATGCAAAATATTTCCCTCAGTTATTGGTTGTGGGAATTTTTTCCAGGTTATTTTTTCCAAACACAGAGTCCATTTTGTAAAGATGAATCTTTCTAACAGGACTTGATTGAAATCATGAGACCCACATTTGACACTCTGCTTCTCAACCCACCTTGAGCTTCAAGATTCAGTAAGATTGATGGCCTTCTGTGGTTTATGTAACAGATGCTTCTTTGTGAAGCATAAGTGCAAACTGAAATGTGGGTAGCAAGGCTTTTCAGAGCTCACACGGATCTCCCATCCCCATCTGTCCTTAGCCAAGAACCTCCACGCTGGCTCTGAGTACATGTTTCTAAAAGTCCTTATTTACTCCATTTAAAAACAACTCAGAGCAGTTGCACCTCAACTTACATCATTTGGTTTTCAAGCAGCCTTCTCAGTGTCAGCTCAAAATGTCCCCCACAGTCTAAACCAAAAGTTCACAGTACAAACTTGGGCAAGATTCAAAATACAAATCACAGGTGCTTGTCAAGTTCATGTAAGCACTTGAAGACTCCCCAAGGACACGTGCACAGAAAATCTGACTACCTACAAGAGACAGAGAAAGGCCAGCTCGGGTCAGTGTGTGGGTCCCCTTTCCTCCTGCACCTCTCAATGAGTCCAGAGCAAAGCCTGCCTTGCCTTCCTCTTTGTGAGCAGCAGTGGAGTGTGACAGACACAATCTAGGCAAAACCCAGAGCTGTAACCTTGTTCCAGGGACGTCTTGGAGCACATCTTGTCTCTGCAGGCTCATTCACCTCCACAAAATAAACAAAAGAGGCAGCAGAACTCACAATTCTCCAGAGGGTAATCCCTTCCAGGACTCAGCTTTCTGAAATGCCATTATTTGTCACTCGGCACGAAAGTCTTCTATGTCCTGAGCAATGACTATGCAGGAACAGTCCTACCGACACAGGAGGACCAGGACCCGCTGCCGGAAAGCATCTCAGAGACAGGCAGGGAGGACCATGAGAGCAAAGGGACAGCTTGGTGAATCACGCACAGAGGGCAGGAATTCTGCAGCTCCACGAGCTGCTGAGGATGCAGATTCCCCAACTAAGAGGATATTTCATGGAAAGAGGAAGAGTCTGGGGGAAAGGGAGGAGTCTGAGACAGATCACAGGCAAGGCCAATAGAAGTTTCCACGGAGGTCTTCTGTGATGCCATGTGGAACACAAGAACAGGAATGAGTCCTCTCTGTCCTCAGCCACACGGAAGCAGAAGAGCCAGAGGAGAGTCGGGGAACCACCTGGTGGGAAGTCCTAGAGAAAACGCCAGTGGCGCGGCCATCACTGGTGTCAACCGCATCTTTACAAATTAACGTCCCCTTCCCCCCAACACACATTTGTTGTTCAGTCACTCAGTCCTGTCTGACTCTTTGTGACCCCATGGACTGCAGCGCACCAGGCTCCCCTGTCCTTCACTGCCTCCTGGAGTTTGCTCAGACTGATGTCCCCTGAGTCGATGATGCCATCTAACCATTTCATCCTTTGTCTCCCCGTTCTCCTCCTGCCCTCCATCTTTCCCAGCATCTTCACATCATCTGTAAAACCAGAAAACCAAGGGAAGTAGACAGAAGAAAGTAGAAATGTACAGAAAAGTTAAGAGAACGTTGAGAGAGATGAGAGAGGCAGCAAGGTGAGAGGGAGGGAGAGAAGCATTGAGGTTGGGGGCGGGGCACAGAGATTGCTTCTCTTTTTTTATGGGAGTCTAGTTGATTTACAATGTTGTGTTTCTGCTGTACAGCAAAGTGGTTCAGTTATACATATATATTCTTTTCCATTATGGTTGATCACAGGATATGAAATATATTTCTCTGTGCTACACAGTAGGATCTTGTTGCTTATCCAGACATAGATTCTCTTTAAAAAGAAAACAACAGGATCGCTTCTCCCAGGGAAAGTGTTCTAAGCATGGGGACTACTAACTTTACCCACACTTGGATGAAGCTGACATTTTCAATTGAATTATTTTTATTTCTCCAGAATAAGAGAAATCCAAGGAGATAGAAGCCTCTCTTTTGGCATAAGCTTCAGCACAGAGTGACACAGGTGTTACTTGTGTGACTTTTCTGAAACTTCTTAGAGAGGAAAGGTGACAGACGGTGCTACTAATCCCTTTACATATATTATTCCAGTAAATTCTAGTAGCAATTTCTTGACATTGCCAACATTATTCCTACTTTGTGCAAAGAAATAAAAACTCAAGAGGTTGGCTGAGTGAAGTTTGGGCAGATGGAAATCAAGGATTTGAACTCTGACTATTTGGCCCTGGAAATTATGTACAATCACTTCATCCCACATTGCCTGTGAGCCTGAGTACCTATAACTGAAGAACTCACCTCCTGTACTCATTTATTTTATGAATTCAAAGTTTCATGCAACTTCACAAAGACCTTGAACTCTGGCAACCTCAGCTATTTTAATCTTAACATTAATGCATTATAAACAAAAATAATATTGCTTTATTTTTAAATTCAATGTATTTCTTAAAGTGAAAGCCACTCTGTCATGTCCAACTCTGTGATACAGTCCATGGAATTCTCCAGGCCAGAATTTCCCTTCTCCAGGGGATCTTCCCAACCTAGGGATCGAACCCAGGTCTCCTGCATTACAGGAGGATTCTTAACCAGCTGAGCCACAAGGGAAGCCCAAGAATACTGGAGTGGGTAGCCTATCCCTTCTCCAGTGGATCTTCATNTGGAATTCTCCAGGCCAGAATTTCCCTTCTCCAGGGGATCTTCCCAACCTAGGGATCGAACCCAGGTCTCCTGCATTACAGGAGGATTCTTAACCAGCTGAGCCACAAGGGAAGCCCAAGAATACTGGAGTGGGTAGCCTATCCCTTCTCCAGTGGATCTTCATGACCCAGGAATTGAATCGAGGTTTCCTGCATTGCAGGTGGATTCTTTACCAACTGAGCTATCAGGGAAGCCCGAGCCAGCTATTAAATTGCTAAATAATAACAGTTTGCTAAATTCCACCCCACTGCTGCACATCAGCGACTCTTGTCAAGGTGACCAGTGTTCTCTTCTGCCAAATCCAGTTGTCCAGACAGTCCTCACCTCACATGACCTGGTTGATAGGATTTGACACTGTTGATTACTTCCTCCATTTGAGTCTTTAGCAACTTAGTTTTCAGAAAATTACACAGTCTGGTTTTCCTTCTGCCTCAAATAATGGCCCTCCACAACCTCTCATGCAGGCAGGTTCTCCTCTTCTTCCCCCCTTTTTTAGCCACATCAACTCCTTAATTTATTTTATCTGCTGTTTCAGTTGCAAATACCATCTGGATATCCCAGACACAAACTCTGCCATAAGCTTCAGATTTACATTTTGAATTGCCTAGACATCTTCCAATGAATCGCTAACAGGCAGCTCAGAGTCCGTGTATCCAAAAAAAAAAAAAAAAAACCCTTGCTTTCCCTTCAAATCATG
This sequence comes from Oreotragus oreotragus, assembly GCA_006410675.1. Taxonomy (NCBI): domain Eukaryota; kingdom Metazoa; phylum Chordata; class Mammalia; order Artiodactyla; family Bovidae; genus Oreotragus; species Oreotragus oreotragus. The sequence goes on from SJYX01004958.1 coordinate 136,625, forward strand.
ATCCTCTCTCAGTCTTTCCACTTTTAGTAAATGGAGCCTTCATGAATCCAGTTGCTTCCGCTAAAACTGCAGGAGTCATCCTTAAATTCACTGACCTCTTACACAGTATGTCGAACCCAACAGTAATACTTCTGATGTAATCTTAAAAAAAAAAAAAAAAAAAAGGTTGAAACTGCTCAGAGAGGAGAATTTAAATGTTCTCTCCCAAAACAAAACAAAATCCAGTAAATACATGAATTGATGAATGCATCAGTAGTAATTAACTTTTTGAGGGGAATATTTTCACAGTGTATACAAATATAAAATCAGCACATTGTACATTTTTAAATCTTGCAACTGCTTTAATCATATCTCAATGAAAAAATGTATAAAATAAAATAGTAAATTTAATGGTAAAAATTCTAAAATCCAGACATTTCTTCACAATCTATTGTCATTTTCCTAATCCTAGATTCCATCATCTCTCACCTATACACTTCCCAGGTGGCACTAGGCGTAATGAACCCACCTGCCAACGGAGGAGACATAAGAGATGCAGATTTGATCCCTGGATCAGAAAGATCCCCTGGAGAAGGGCATGGCAACCCACTCCAGTATTCTTGCCTGGAGAATCCCATAGACAGAGGAGCCTGGCAGTCTACACTCCATAGAGTCACAAAGAATCAGACACGACTGGAGTGACTTAGCCTGCATGCACACTCACCTATACAATTGCAGTAACCCCCCAACCCCCAACCTTAGCTTCTTCTCTTACACTGTGAAAATATATTCCCAACACACTCAGAATAAAAGCCCGCCTTTCATCTACAAGTTCTTACGTGACCTGGTCCTGCCAGTCTCTGTGATCTCGTAGTCCATTCTTCCCTCACTCATTCTTTTCCACCCCCTTCTCTTGGTTCATCAAACACACAAACTTACTTCTACCTCAAGCCTTTGCATTCACTGTTTCCTCTGCCTAGAACGCTCTTTCTCCAAACCTCCTCATTCATCCATCCTCTCATTCCATTCACTTCTTTTAAAATGTTGTCGTCTTAAAGAGCCCTTCCTTACTACCCAATCAGAGATCCTCCTCCATCTTTGCCCTGGAGTGTACACTGTATTTCGGAAAAAGCAATGGCAACCCACTCCAGTACTCTTGCCTGGAGAATCCCATGGACGGAGGAGTCTGGTAGGCTACAGTCCATGGGGTCACTAAGAGTCAGACACGACTGAGCGACTTCACTTTCACTCTTCACTTTCATGCATTGGAGAAGGAAATGGCAACCCACTCCAGTGTTCTTGCCTGGAGAATCCCAGGGACAGTGGAGCCTGTTGGGCTGCTGTCTATGGGGTCTCACAGAGTTGGACACGACTGAAGCAACTTAGCAGCAGCAGCAGTACCCTGTATTTGGTTTCACTGGATGTCCTAACACATAACATATTATTGTGTTTATTATTTGTCACTCAAGTTACTAATTCCATATGAGGAAAGACTTTGCTGCATTTGTTCTAAGTGGTATATGTAGCGTATAGAACAGTGTGCATGCAGGCTCAGTCATGACTGACTCTGCAACACCATGGGTTATATAGCCCACCAAGCCCATGGGATTGTTCTGGCAAGAACACTGAAGTGGGTTGCCATTTCCTCCTCCAGGAGATCTTTCTGACCTAGGGATCGGACCCATATCTCTTGCATCTCCTGCACTGCAGGCAGATTCTTTATCCCTGAGCCACCAGAAAGCCCCATATATAACAGTACCTAAAACATATTAGGCCCTCAAAAAATACTTGTCAAGTGAATAAATGAATCAATTAGTTAGTATCGGGGAATATAGTAAGTGGAAGGAAACAGAGAAAAAAAATGTGCAGAAGAGGCCTGGGTCAAGTGACATTGGGCCTCAAAGGCCACAGGAAGGAGTTTGGGTTCTGTTCTAAATACAATAGAAAATCTGCATTGTACCTTAAGGAGAGAGATGAGACATTATTTAAATAATGTTTTAAAAGATGACTGTCTGCTTTGTGGAGAATGACAAGCATCAGTCAGTCAGTCAGTTCAGTCGCTCAGTCGTGTCCGACTCTGCGACCCCGTGAATTGCAGCACGCCAGGCCTCCATGTCCATCACCATCTCCCGGAGTTCACTCAGACTCACATCCATTGAGTCAGTGATGCCATCCAGCCATCTCATCCTCTGACGTCCCCTTCTCCTCCTGCCCCCAATCCCTCCCACCATCAGAGTCTTTTCCAGTGAGTCAACTCTTCGCATGAGGTGGCCAAAGTACTGGAGTTTCAGCTTCAGCATCATTTCTTCCAAAGAAATCCCAGGGTTGATCTCCTTCAGAATGGACTGGTTGGATCTCCTTGCAGTCCAAGGGACTCTCAAGAGTCTTCTCCAATATCACAGTTCAAAAGCATCAATTCTTCAGCGCTCAGCCTTCTTTGACTCTGCGACCCCATGAATTGCAGCACGCCAGGCCTCCATGTCCATCACCATCTCCCGGAGTTCACTCAGACTCACATCCATTGAGTCAGTGATGCCATCCAGCCATCTCATCCTCTGACGTCCCCTTCTCCTCCTGCCCCCAATCCCTCCCACCATCAGAGTCTTTTCCAGTGAGTCAACTCTTCGCATGAGGTGGCCAAAGTACTGGAGTTTCAGCTTCAGCATCATTTCTTCCAAAGAAATCCCAGGGTTGATCTCCTTCAGAATGGACTGGTTGGATCTCCTTGCAGTCCAAGGGACTCTCAAGAGTCTTCTCCAATATCACAGTTCAAAAGCATCAATTCTTCAGCGCTCAGCCTTCTTCATAGTCCAACTCTGACATGATTTCATGCAATTTTTGAAAATGTATGTACAAACCAGATTTTGGTAAACTGAATAATATTCTCAAGGCATCATAGTAATCCTTAGTCTCATAAGATAAAGAATCCATGGCAATGGAACTACCATTTACTTTATGGAAACAGATTTTCCTATTAAGGTAGAATAAGAGCAGAAACAACTTCAGATATGCCATACATAGATGCAAACTATCTTAATTTAAAAGAAAAATAATTAAGATAGTTCAAAATATCTTAATTTTATCCCCCACAACCTTATGAACCTAGATATTTTTTTAAATAGTCTATTTGAACAAGGAGAGATTTAATCTCACTGTTAGACTTTTTAAAGTTACTTTCACTTTAATCATGCAAAAATAACATATGGATATAGAAGAAAAGGCATAATGTGAAGAAAACGAAGACAGGGAATTATAAGGCATAGAAAAATTTATCTTCACAAGTTGGACACATTTAAGCTTATTTTATCTCATCAGAACAATATAGCTTCCCCCAAAACAAGAAAGGAGGCTTGCAACTGATTAATAAACTCAAAACAAACTTTGAACTACACAGAGGAGATATAAAACATTATACATCTTTGCTTTGTGCTGGGGCAATGGGAAGCCATATTTTGTGATATTCCGGTCTCAAAAGTGGTTTAAACAGAAAGTATGTTTCATGCCTGTTCATGCGAACTTTTTCTTATCAGCAACATTCATGAAATAAACAGCCATTACTCTAAAGGGAACTCCCAGGATTGGGAAACTGAGGCAAAAAAAATGTGTCTGAACAGCATGGGAAATGCAACCAATTAATAATAAAAAGAGGCCTCAAACTAAGGGTCCTAGTCTACCCTTGCACAATTCACATTTCCTTTTAAAATGTTTACATGTAGAAGATGGATTCAATTAAGATAATGGAAGAAACCTCATGAGTTGTGCACACAGAAATATGAAACAGATGAGAAGTTCGTTTGCAACCAGTTTTATTTCAGGAGAAGGGAAGGGTGACACCCCTCCCACAAAAAGGATGGGTGAGTTTGAGGGAGACTTCTTCATTAAGAACTAACAAATCCCAACCAAAGATGACACATCCTTCTGTGAAAAAACAATTGGGCAAATGTGGGTCACATGTGAGTTAACCATGCAAAATTGGAAGGCTTGCCCATAATGGTGACAATGCATCTGCGCAGACACAAAGTGAAGCAGAGAATGAGGATGAAGGTTTTTTTAATTTATTTATTTGTAATTGGAGGATAATTGCTTCACAATATTGTGTTGCTTCAGTCACACATTAACATGAATCATCCATAGGCATATGTATGTCCCCTCCCTCCTGAATCTCCCTCCCACTCCAACCCCATCAAACCCTCTAGATTGTCACAGAGCACCAGGTTAAAGAAAAAAGAAAATGGAAAATGAAATCTGGGTTTTTTTGGAATTTTATCTCCTCTTCTTAACTGAGGGCTTTCCAGGTGACTCAATGGTAGAGCATCCACCTGTCAATGCAGGAGACATCGGTTTGATCCCTGGATCGGGAAGATCCCCTGGAGAAGGAAATGGCAGACCATTCCATTCTTCTTGCCTGGAAAAGCCCATGGACAGAGGAGCCTGGCCAGGTACAGTCCATGGAGTCACAAAAGAGTCAGACATGACTGAGCCATTGGTCATGCACATGCTCTTCTTAATTGAATACCAGTCCCAAGTCCAATGTTCTTGTATTGATGGTAAACTCCTTGAAGACAAGAGATATGTCTTACTACTCTTTTTAATCTCTACTATCAACAACTCAGTGAGTGTTGTGATGTGCCTGTGCTTAGTTGCTCAGTTGGGTTCAACTCTTTGCAACCCCATGGACTGTAGCCCACCAGGCTCCTCTGTCCACAGGATTTCCCAGGCAAGAATACTAGAGTGGACAGCCTATCCCTTCTCCAGGGGATCCTCCCAGGGATAGAACTGGGGTCTCTTGCATTACAGGCAGATTCTTTACCAGTTGAGCTACCAGGGAATGAATGTTAAATAACAATAATTCAAGAGCAGAAGTAGAGGAGGCAGATGCAAAAGAAAGTGGAGGGGAAAAAAATCTGTTATTATCGGAAGGCTCTGAGCTTGCAACAAGAAGTATTAATGACGAAGCCAAAACCAGGGTTTTCAGAATAGGGGACTATCTTCCTTTAAGTATTTAACTTTAATTGCTGTGTAAATGGCAACCCACTCCAATACTCTTGCCTGGAAAATCCCATGGACGTAGGAGCCTGGTAAGCTACAGTCCATGGGGTCGCAAAGAGTCGGACACGACTGAGTGACTTTGCTTTGCTTGGCTTGGCTGTGTCAAAGGTGATTCTAAAGGTAAAGAATGCTCTTGGTAATGCAGGAGACATAAGAGATGCAGGTTCGATTCTTGGATCGGGAAGATCACCTGGAGAAGAAAATAGAAATCTATTCCCATATTCTTGCCTGGAGAATCCCATGAACAGAGGAGTGTGAGGTGCTATAGTTCATAGGGTCACAAAAGGTCATATGTCACTGAAGGGACTTAGCACACGCGTATGCACGCTGTGTCAAAACCACTCTTTTAGTGTTAGTAGAGAGTACTGTCTAAATCCAATTACACATTCCAAATGCAGCTTTACAAATTGGCTCGGGATCATAATTCCTTCTGGATTTCAACAAAATTGAGATTGTGGTGGGGGATGGGAAAATGACCTTCCCGCACCCCTCATTCCACAGGCAACTTCCCAGAGTCTCTTCCAATGCCCTGGCTTCTCCTTTTGCTGCTTCCCTCTCCACCAGCTCACAAGGTGGACAGGGGGCAGCTATCATCACCTCTGGAAGCTTGCCACTCACTTACGTTTCACATACTAAAAATGACCGGAAGGAACCTGTGATCCCTATAAGAAAGGGACAACCCCTTTTACTGAACCTATTAATGGTTCAGCTGAACTCACCGAGCTGCTGTTTTCAAGCAGGATTTGACACTGTAAGCTTCCAGAAGGTAAAATTCTCCTGGTTTCTGCTTGTAAAGTACACATCAGTGGCTCTTCCACAGTGTGTCTTGATACTTCTGATGATAATGATCACTCTGAGTGATTTGGTTAAGCTAGATAATAATTCTATCCAAGGAAGCATTACTCATGTCTGGAGAGACTGTACTGATCAAAAGATTCTAAAAGTAGGAATCTGGTTCAGCAGGTGAGCTTGGCAGATACTGCAAGTCCAGGTGGGCATGGTTCAAAATATTCAGCCAATTAATATAGGAGGAAGAAGGGTAGATCCACACAAGACACCAGAAATGAGTCCTGTGAAAATAAAGGGAGGCAATGATCTGGGCTGACAGGCTCAAGCAGGGATTTTCAGCTAAAGGGATCGGATTAAACAAATGTGCTTATCTCTAGCTCCCTCTCAGCCCTAAAATTTGGAATCAAGGATAAAAATGATCCTAATTAATAAAAATGAAAAGCATTATAGATGGGATAATAGTAAACCAAATATGTCAATATCATTTTGGAAGTTGGAAATTCCAGACTAATTATAATTGCTTTAATGGAGCCAAAAACTGAAGTCAGTTCTCAAAAGAATGTGAGAGGGGGCTGATACAACAGAATTCATTCAAATCTTTGTAAGAAACAGACTTCCAAGTCCACTTCCTGGCTTTCACAGCTGGGTGCCCAACACAGACATGAGGCAGGAGATTTATTCTCTCTGAAACTGGACCAGAAAGGCTCTGCCAGAAGAGGGGCTGAGAGAGGTCAAGGGTGAAGCACCTCACTTAAAACAGAGGATTGTATTACATTTTGCATATTGAATAATGTCTTGCTGTGTGAGTGAACAAACGTTCCCAGGTCTGGAAATGCAACCAGAAGGTTGGGGCTGGGGAGAATAATTTATGAGGACCAGTAGGTATAAATTATCATATGGGCAGAGGGCTCTGTCTCCCTGGAGATCTTACAATGAAGGCACCTCATTTTTCTTCAGTTCAGTTCAGTTCAGTTGCTCAGTCGTGTCTGACTCTTTGTGACCCCATGAATCGCAGCACGCCAGGCCTCCCTGTCCATCACCAACTCCCGGAGTTCACTCAGACTCGGGTCCATCGAGTCAGTGATGCCATCCAGCCATCTCATCCTCGGTCGGTCCCTTCTCCTTCTGCCCCCCAGTCCCTCCCAGCATCAAAGTCTTTTCCAGTGAGTCAACTCTTCGCATGAGGTGGCCAAAGTACTGGAGTTTCAGCTTTTGCATCATTCCTTCCAAAGAAATCCCAAGGCTGATCTCCTTCAGAATGGACTGGTTGGATCTCCTTGCAGTCCAAGGGACTCTCAAGAGTCTTTTCCAACACCACAGTTCAAAAGCATCAATTGTTCAGTGCTCAGCCTTCTTCACAGTCCAACTCTCACATCCATACATGACCACAGGAAAAACCATAGCCTTGACTAGACGGACCTTAGTCGGCAAAGTAATGTCTCTGCTTTTGAATATACTGTCTAGGTTGGTCATAACTTGTCATCCAAGGAGTAAGCGTTTTTTAATTTCATGGCTGCAATCACCATCTGCAGTGATTTTGGAGCCCCAAAAAATAAAGTCTGACGCTGTTTCCACTGTTTCCTCATCTATTTCCCATGAAGTGATGGGACCGGATGCCATGATCTTTGTTTTCTGAATGTTGAGCTTTAAGCCAACTTTTTCGCTCTCCTCTTTGACTTTCATCAAGAGGCTTTTTAGCTCCTCTTCACTTTCTGCCATAAGGGTGGTGTCATCTGCATATCTGAGGTTATTTCTCCTGGCAATCTTGATTCCAGCTTGTGTTTCTTCCAGTCCAGCGTTTCTCATGATGTACTCTGCATAGAAGTTAAATAAGCAGGGTGACAATATACAGCCTTGACGTACTCCTTTTCTTATTTGGAACCAGTCTGTTGTTCCATGTCCAGTTTTAACTGTTGCTTCCTGACCTGTGTTAGCCAGTAATAAAATGAGAAAAAACAAAATGCGATAACCAAAACTCTTTGGCAAGCAAGTGTTTTTAATAAACACTTTACTATGGAGAATTTCAAACATATACACAAGTAGAGGGAACAGTGGAACAGACCCATTACCCACATTCAACAATTATGAACCTCAGCAAGTGTTACTTTATTTTCTATTGTTTTTCTTATTTACTCCCTTCCTTCCCTGGCACTTCCTTCTTTCCCTTATGATTTTGAAGCAAATCACACACATCATGTCATTTCATCCACAGAGTTCAGTATTTACATCTGAAAAAATAAATATTATAAAACTTCCTAGATTTAGAACTAGAATATAGGTGTGCACATTGATGAAAGATCATTTTGATTGGTTGAGTTTTCTATATTCAGTTCTTTTAAATTAAAAACTAAGACTAGACTTACCTGCTGGTGTGTTGGTTAAGCATCCACCTGCTGATGTAGGAGACATGGGTTCAGTCCCTGCTCTGGGAAGATCCCAGGGTAACTGAGACGCTGCACCGCAGATACTGAGCCTGTGCTCTATCTAGAGCCCGGGAGCTACAACAAGAGAAGCCACCGCAACGAGAAGCCAGCACACCTCAAGGAAGAGTAGCGTTATGCTCACCGCAACCAGAGAAGGCCCGCAGGCGGCAAAGAAGACCCAGTGCAGCGAAAATAAACAAGTCGTCAAAAGAAAAAGGTAGATCACAGAGGCAGGACATAACGGCATAAGAGCCTGTTAGAGAGATCATCAAAATGCCCTTAATGAGCCAGTGCAATATTTAAGTGACTTCCTAAAAGTGAGGCGCCACTTGGACGTAAAGTGTAAATGAGTACCCAGAATGATACGGAATCAATGAGCTTCAAAGAAGTAGACGTTTATGACTGTGTGGATGGCAGGGTTTTGTAAGATCTGCTGCTTTCTGTGGTGACTTGGGGTTGTGTGAGAGCCGCTAAGACAGGAGCATTTTTCCTTGAATGACTCGAGCTGGAATTGGCNACGTAAAGTGTAAATGAGTACCCAGAATGATACGGAATCAATGAGCTTCAAAGAAGTAGACGTTTATGACTGTGTGGATGGCAGGGTTTTGTAAGATCTGCTGCTTTCTGTGGTGACTTGGGGTTGTGTGAGAGCCGCTAAGACAGGAGCATTTTTCCTTGAATGACTCGAGCTGGAATTGGTTGAAAGAAAAATGCATTCAGGATTGAGAAGGTGATAGGGCAGTGGGAGCCATGTTTATGCTGGGAAGACTGGTCTCGAGTCAAGCGCTGTTGTGCTTCCCATCAGGCACATTGTCACAGATAGGCTGGCTCGCCTTGGCGGTGTGGGGCAACATTCAGGCCTCAGTTCTTTCAGCTCCTCTCAGATCTTATCCTTCAGCTCCCACACGGTAAACAGCAAAGAGCATCAGTTCTTTCGCAGTCGCCCACGCCATCAAAGTAGAAAGCATGGAAGCAATCAAAGACGACCCACCATGAGTTCCAGCGAGGGACCAACACAAGTACCCGCTAACCTTCACTGGGTTTCACTTTGTTCTTCACCTTCCGCACTTCATGCCCGTCTTCCCTCCGGCTTCTCCCAGCTGACCTAGGCCCAGTACTAGCCATGAAGGCAGTGTATTTACATAATGACTTAACAAGCTCCCATAACTACACAAAGTCATATCCCTTTAATAAATCTTTTTTTTTAAATCACTTCTGCTTCTCTGATCAAATTCTTGCTGATAAACCTGCATGAAATTGATTAAAAATGTATGGTCTAAAGACATTTGAGGAATTGCTATTGGCTTCCATTTTGTATCTGGGCTCCTGGGCTCTTTTAAGATAGCACATTTCTCAAAATCAATAAGACATAATGTCTCTGAAATGCACATGAATCTTAATTGGCACAATACGTTAAACTTCCCACAGCCTGCTCAACTTCCATTATTTAATTTGATAAATTTATGAGAATATGTGAGCATTTAGCAGAGCGGGTTTGGGGGCCTTCTTGTTAATGATTGTGGGTAGGCTTAATGGGGTGGAAGTCAAAGGAGCTACTGTTAACACTTTAGAAATAGAGATGTTCAGTTGAGTTTCCTATTTGTCTACAGGGATGAGGTAAATCTTGACTTCAAAGTCAGTTTAGGGGTTTCTAGACGGTATTTGTGAAATATGGGGCCTGGTTGAGAGGACGCACATGAGAATTTCATGAAAATGAAACTGGAAGAAGATAAATGATGCAAGAAGCAGAGAAAGCTATCCCGTTGCTTCATTTCTCCCTTTAATCCTTTGCCCAAAAATATTTACTAAGAACAGACTACTATTCTCTGAATATAAGGTGGGCAACTGGACAAATGACATTCTGCCTACATGGAATTTATTCTTGCTGAATGTGGACATAAATGAATAAATGGATGAATGATAAAAAAAAGAAAAAAGAAAGTAAAGAAAATGACATAAACAATACAACATAAAATAAAATCCATACAATAAATCCATACAGTGATAAGCACCATGAAGACAGTAAAATAGGGTAACTGGGGAAGAAAGTAAGAGGGCGGAAGAGTATCTATCTTGTTAGGGTGGTCAGAGGAGACTTCTCTGAGGAGGTGACATTCGTGCTAAGACAAGGTGATAATATCGAGGTGATCACACAAAGATCTTGGGGAAGAGCATTCCTGGCAGGGAAACCAGCAACCACAAAGGCCCTAAGGTTGAAAGAAGCAGACAAGTTGGACGTGGCTAAAGCATGAGGAGGGTGAAGATTTGCAAGGCTTTGTGAGTCTTACTTATTTCTGTGGGAAACCATGAGAAATTTGAATCACGGACGAAATCTAATCTGATTTATATGCTGAAGAATCTGTCTGCCTAGAGGGATGAGAGTAAAGGACCAGTTCCCAAAGGATCATTAGTTTTATCTTAAGGTTACCCAAACAAAAGCAAGGTAACAATCTGTGAGCATCCGTAACAACTACGTAGTGAATGGCTGATGTGCTGCAGTCCATGGGGTTGCTAAGAGTCGAATACGACTTGGAAACTGCACAATAGCAGCAGTGAGTGGCAGCTGGGTCAGCCCACCACCATGTAATATCATGTAGCAATTTGGTATCAACACTAAGTTTTGCTTAACTGACTCAGGAGGGTTAAGTGGACATTCTCTAGTTCGGAGACTGGGGACCCTGATGAGAGCCTCTGAGGCCTGGAGTGGTATTGCAACCACAATCTCCACTGAGGATAGGAGTCACGGCTAGAGGGAATTATTCATCTCTGATCACTGTCAAGTTAGAGGGTTCAGACCTCACGCCAACTCTTCTGACCTGAAAGGGGTTGAAAAGGCTGTTAGGAATTCAACATGAAGAACTAGGCTTACAGGCAAGATGCTTAATCACTTGAGAAACATCTCAGTTGTGACTTATTTATCTCCTAAGTGACTTTGTTCTGTTGCCCTGTTTATTTCAAATATTTGAAGCTCGAATTTTACTGCTCAGGAAGACTGAAGACAAAACCCTTCTGTTCTTACTTGCAAAGCATGCTCGGGCCTTTAATGGGCTATCAGAGGAGGGCAACAAGCATGGATGTGCATGGAATGTGCCAGAGAGGCTAACCTAGTTCTGAGGCTAAGAACAGCCAGCAGCCCAAAGCATGGTGTCTGAGTTCGAGCAGAGATGCGGTTGTGATTCAGGCTCTTTGAGAAGAGGTCTGAGCCTGGGACTTTTTAATAAATAAGGCATAGGTTCGGGACTTCCCAGGTGGTACTAGTGGTAAAGAACCCTCCTGCCAATGCAGGAGACATAAGAGATACGGGTTCAATTCCCGGATCAGGAAGATCCCCTGGAGGAGGGCATGGCAACCCACGCCAGTATTCTTGCCTGGAAAATCCCATGGACAGAGGAGCCTGGGGGGCCACAGTCCATGGCGTCACAAAGAGTTGGACACGACTGACGTGACTTAGCATGGGCACAAGGCATTGATTCAGATCCCCTTGTGGAGACATCAGCATCCTGAAAAGTTCTGAGTGAGGAGGGAAGAAAACCGTTTTTGTAGATATAAGGGCAGGTCAGGGTTAAAATGGCAGCCCACTCTAGTACTCTCGCCTGGAGAATCCCATGGACAGAGGAGCCTGGTGGGCTGTAGTCCATGGGGTCGCTAAGAGTCAGACACGACTGAGCGACTTCCCTTTCATTTTTCACTTTCATGCACTGGAGAAGGAAATGGCAACCCACTCTAGTGTTCTTGCCTGGAGAATTCCAGGGACGGGGGAGCCTGGTGGGCTTCCGTCTATGGGGTCGCACAGAGTCGGACACGACTGAAGCGACTTCGCAGCAGCAGCAGCAGCAGGGGTTAAAATGTAGTTGCAACCCTAACTCAGTAGCTTGTGGCTGGGTTGCAATCCTAACTCAGTAGCTCATCCCAGTGAGACCATAAACAGGAAAACTGAGCCCCAGGCAGAACAAATCCTAGAATTATTCCAGAAACAACCTGCTCGCTGAGGCCAAGCTGGTCTGTACACTGACCAAGTACCAAGCAGGACTGAGCTTCCAGCTACAATTCTGTAGTTCCTGTAGCTGAGGAAGGCGGAGGTGTGCTGAGGAGCCAGGTTGCAGGCAGGTAGGTTAATCCTGGTTTTCACAGAAAGTATCCTTTGCTGTTCCTTGTCGTACATTTCCCTTTACTTTTTATGTGCTAACACTTTTGCCTGCTCATCATAACCTGCTTTGCACAGAATAGGTTTATAAGATGCTAGGATTTTAGGTAATGAGATATCCAGTACTGATTAAAAGGTGGACTTCTGATTCTTGAGATGAGACATAGGCTTTAGCCACTTCTGTTAGGCTCTACTGTGCCTCCAGGTGGCGCTAGTGGTAAAGAACCCGCCTGCCAATGCAGGAGATGTAAGAGACTTGGGTTCAATCCCTGGATTGGGAAAATTCCCTGGAGGAGGGCGTGGCAACCCACTCCAGTATTCGTGCTGGGAGGATTCCATGGACAGAAGAGCCTGGTGGGCTACAGAGCATGGGGTCACAAGAGTCAGACAGGACTGAGCACACACACCCGTTACGCTCCGCTAATCTTCTAGGAAGGACAGTGATGGAAAATCAATTTATGTTTTGGGCAAAGCTTTTGCTTCAACCCTTATACTATCTACTTCGACTGCACAAATCTGGGGGTGGCAAACATTTTCTGTAAAAGGCCACCTGGGAAACATTTTAGGCTTTGCAGGCCGTGTGGTCTGTTTCGCAACTACTTGACGCAGTTACAGACAAGATGTAAACAAATGAACATGACTGTGATCCATTAAAACTTTATTTACAAAATCAGGTAGTGGGTTGGATTTGGTCCACGAGCTGTAATTTCCAACCCCTGGTCTATATCATCACTCGTCAAACATTTCTGATCACACATCATATGCATATATATAAACAGACATGGGCATATATACACACACACATATATGTGTAAAAATAATGTACATAATATAGTATTTATATTTTAACATGCACAGAGAGTAGTCATTTTAAAAACCCTAGATAAAAATGTAAGTGCTCAGAAAAAAAATAATAAAAGTCAATGTTAGACATTTTCAGCCAACAACAACAACAAAAAAAATGTAAGTGAAAGTTCTGATATTTCTTCCCATCCTTTCAGCTGAGCAGCCTGTGTTACTGGGGGACACACACTGAGCTGTCACCTCTGTAAACACAATGTAAGCATATGAGTGAGTGGGTGTGTGTGTTGTGTTTGTGCACACAGATGCCTTCATGTGCATTACGATCCACTCCATGGTCCAAATAAGTGAAGTAAGTAATGCTCCGCTAATCTTCTAGGAAGGACAGTGATGGAAAATCAATTTATGTTTTGGGCAAAGCTTTTGCTTCAACCCTTATACTATCTACTTCGACTGCACAAATCTGGGGGTGGCAAACATTTTCTGTAAAAGGCCACCTGGGAAACATTTTAGGCTTTGCAGGCCGTGTGGTCTGTTTCGCAACTACTTGACGCAGTTACAGACAAGATGTAAACAAATGAACATGACTGTGATCCATTAAAACTTTATTTACAAAATCAGGTAGTGGGTTGGATTTGGTCCACGAGCTGTAATTTCCAACCCCTGGTCTATATCATCACTCGTCAAACATTTCTGATCACACATCATATGCATATATATAAACAGACATGGGCATATATACACACACACATATATGTGTAAAAATAATGTACATAATATAGTATTTATATTTTAACATGCACAGAGAGTAGTCATTTTAAAAACCCTAGATAAAAATGTAAGTGCTCAGAAAAAAAATAATAAAAGTCAATGTTAGACATTTTCAGCCAACAACAACAACAAAAAAAATGTAAGTGAAAGTTCTGATATTTCTTCCCATCCTTTCAGCTGAGCAGCCTGTGTTACTGGGGGACACACACTGAGCTGTCACCTCTGTAAACACAATGTAAGCATATGAGTGAGTGGGTGTGTGTGTTGTGTTTGTGCACACAGATGCCTTCATGTGCATTACGATCCACTCCATGGTCCAAATAAGTGAAGTAAGTAAGTAAGTCGCTCAGTCGTGTCCGACTCTTTGCAACCCCACGGCCTGTAGCCTACCAGGCTCCTCTGTCCATGGGATTTTCCAGGCAATAGTGCTGGAGTGGGTTGCCATTTCCTTCTCCAGACCATGGTCCAAATAGTGAGTAATAAATAGAATAAACATGGCTTTGAAGTCAAGTACAAACCTAGACTTAAATTCCACCTCTCCCATTTACTACATAACCTTGGAGAAGTAAATTTCTCTAAGCTTAGTTTTCTCTTCTGAAACGATTAACCTAAAAAGTATATAATTACATTTGACACATGGATTAAAATTTATTTTCAAGTGTTCAGTGAAATGCCCAGAACACAGTAAGAACTCAAATCTGTGTCTTTCTCTTGCTTTTCCACCAAAATCAGAAGTCAAGTCTAGCTGACATGTCACATCTGAAGCCATAAGCAATACTAGACTTTTCCCATCTTCTTCCTCCAAATCACATCTCTTCTTCCTTCCTGTCATGACCCAACCTGCTACCTGACTCCACCCCTTCAAGTAGACACCACGCAGTGGTGTGCCCACGAGAAGAAGGGCTTCCCTGGTGGTCTAGAGGTAAAATCCACCTGCCAATGTGGGAGACATGGGTTCGATCCCTGGTTGGGAAGATCCGACATATCTCAGAGTAACTAAGTCCTCAGATCACAACTACTGAGCCTGCATTCTAAAGACTGTGCTCTGCAAAAGGAGAAGCTCCCCCCGACCCCCGCCCCTTGCTGCAACTAGAGAAAAGCCTCCACAGCAACAAAGACACAGCACAGCCAAAAATTTAAAAATGAATTAAAAAATAAAATTATTAAATAAAGAAATTATTGACCAAATTTCCTTGTGAATAAAGATATAAGAATAAAATTTAGGGCTCTGGGATTCCACAATTCACTTCTACCTCCTTAGCTCTCACAGAGATCATTCCCTACATCATTATTTGCTACCTACCATCCCCCAAGAGATTGGCTGATGTCTTTACTTTCTCTGCATTCTTTAAAATCATTTTTCTTGGTGAAGCACCTGGGCCTAGAGTGGAACCCACACCCACTTGACTGCAATCAGACTATCATTCTAATGTCCAGGGTTTTTCTTAATCCTTTGGAAACAATCAAACCATCTCCTGTGAGTCAAAAGAGCATTAACAGAAATTCAGCGGCACCCCCCTCCCAGTACTCTTGCCTGGAAAATCCAATGGACGGAGGAGCCTGGTGGGCTGCAGTCCATGGGGTCGCTAACAGTCGGACAGACTGAGCGACTTCACTTTCACTTTTCTCTTTCATGCATTGGAGAAGGAAATGGCAACCCACTCCAGTATTCTTGCCTGGAGAATCCCAGGGACGGGGGAGCCTGGTGGGCTGCCTTCTATGGGGTCACACAGAGTCGGACACAACTGAAGTGACTTAGCAGCAGCAGCAGCAAGATGTTAATGGCAGAAAGATTTCTGCAGAGTAACATACACACAGCGTTCTGGTCCTCTCTGGCCATCTGCTTTCATGGCTAACCTGTGATATAAAAATCAGATCCAGTGGACTGTGCCAAGCATATCACCCTGTCTTCTCTTGCCTAGAGAGTGACAAACTTGGGCCCAATAAGCACAGACATGTCATTTTCCTGAATCACCTTGATGTAATTCTTCTTACTCAAAGGAGAAGGGGATGACAGAGGATGAGATGGTTGGGTGGCATCACTGACTCAATGGACATGAGTTTGAGCAAGCTCAGGAAGATAGTGAAAGGGAAGCCTGGCGTGCTGCAGTCCATGGGGTCTCAAAGAGTCAGACATGACTGAGCAGCTGAACAGCAGCAACTCTTACTACATGTTTCATGCAGAGAATTTTCAGAATGCTGGTTTATACAGAGAAACCATGAAAACCCTCAGAAATTGTAAGGCAGGCACTGAGACAAGATGCTAAGGCTCTGTCGCAGCCAGAAGAATTGGATGCAAGATCCTTGCAATAAAATCCAACAGAGAAACACACGGTCATTGTTCTGGACGTTTATCAGTCCTGTAACAAGACGAGCCAAACGCAATCCAGACCAACTTATCTCAGCAGGATGTCCCAGGTCATCTCTCTTAGAACAAAGCCCTCCTGATTCCATATTGAACAGGACAAGCCCGTCAGAGAAGCGCTGGTAATGTGATCTGCATCAGGTTCCCAGGACCCCAGTGAGGCGACAGGAGGGAATCCATGTGAACCTGCCCTGAATGCTCAGAAGCACAACCAGAAGCTTTGTTATTGATATTTTTAGCTGCCTTTGTGTTCCTAGCACTTGGCTGGATATGCTGGATGGATATAGGAAGATCAAAGACTGTCCTTCCCTTCAAAGAGTCCCCATTTGGGAGAAAATAAAAACCTCCTGGCTGCTGAAGACTTGCTTCAGTTTGCATTTCCACACCCTCTGGAAGCCTCTCCTTTCCCCCAGTGATTTCAGAGGCACAGCATTAGCTGGGCACAATTCAGTGAAATGGAGTTTCTATCTCAAGAGGCTGGGAACAGATAAACTGAGTCTTTTATGATTGTAGTTCCAAACCACCAAAAAGAACAAAATATAATACAAGATATAATACAATCTGTGTATCTATCCCCCCCAATTAAACACACTTTAACATTTTACCATTTTGGCTTCAGAAATTTATTTTTAAAAGTATGACATTTATAGTTTTAACTACAATCCCAATCCCCCATCTCCTTCCCCTCCTAGCCCCAGGACAATCAGTATCCTGAATGTGGGATTTATCCTTCCTTGTAAGTATTTGCAAGTTTTGTTATAAATATACACACATGATACTGTGTATTACTTTGTTTCAAATTAAAATTTTATCATTTTGCATAAATCCTTTGTCACTTACTTTCTTCATTCAAAACTATGTTTCCATTCTACACTGACTGGATTTCAGTATAGTTGAAAAGATACATTTCCAAGATTTTTCCCTGTTATTTCATAGACTGCAGCCCGTTCACTTTAGCTACCATAGTTCTCCACTGTGTCCCAGGGTTTTTTTTAATCCACATTCCTACTGATGCTCATCTAGATTATTTCCTATTTTTTATTATTATAAAAATTACCTCAGTGAGTGTTTTTATCCTTGAATCTTTTTACTATATCAGGCATGCAAGTTGCAAAGTTGCTTTAGTCGTGTCTGACTCTTTGCGACCCTATGGACTGCCAGGCTCCTCTGTCCATGGGATTTTCCAGGCAAGGATACTGGAGTCGGTGCCATGCCTTCCTCCAAGGGATCTTCAGACCCAGGAGTCAAACCCACGTCTCTTATGTCTCTTGTATTGGTAGGCAGGTTCTTTACCACTAGCGCCACCTGGGAAGCCCCATATCATACCTCTGTCTTACTTTTTAGTTATTTTAACCATCTCCTCCTTTTGGGTATAGTTATGAAAAAAATAAATAAAGGACAAATGCTCAACGCACCCATTGGCCTAATCTTTACATGTGCATCTGTAACAACCTTATGTGCCTTCCCAGACATTTATTCTGAATTAAGAAAAACTAAGTTTGTTGACAGCAACTAAAAATATCTCTAATAGCAGCAAAGCATGGAGAAGACAATGGCACCCCACCCCAGTACTCTTGCCTGGAAAATCCCATGGACAGAGGAGCCTGGTAGGCTGCAGTCCATGGGGTCACGAAGAGTCAGACATGACTGAGGGACTTCACTTTCACTTTTCACTTTCATGCATTGGAAAAGGAAATGGCAACCCACTCCAGTGTTCTTGCCTGGAGAATCCCAGGGACGGGGGAGCCTGGTGGGCTGCTCTCTATGGTGTCACACAGAGTCGGACACAACTGAAGTGCCTTAGCAGCAACAAAGCAGTTGCAATCAAGCATTCATTTATTAACTTTCTGAGGGTTGTTTTTTCCTAAGGACTTGCCTTTCCATGACCAATCGGAGAAGATCTACATTCAGAGAAGCTATCTAATTTCCAAAATATGGTTCTTTCTAGGCCATAATAAGAGAGTTTTTTTCCAAGGTATCTTTAAACTGCAGTTTAAAATGGTTGATTCTGGAATTCCCTAACTATGGAAACATACGCCATTCTATGTTCCTCACATGCCCGTCCTGAACTGCTCTCCTTCAAACAATTGCCCATTTTCATTGGCAATGCCATTTCATTTTCAATTTCATTGCCCACTGAAATGCCAGTCTTACCAGGGCAGTGACTCAGACACCTGGGCCACGACAACCCTAGGGGCCAAGTTCACTTCCAGGAAAGAGAAGAAAATGAGCTCAGCATGGCTGGGCTGTTCCTGGAAACTGGTGTCTGAGCCTCTGAGGACATGAGTGTTGGTGATGTCTTTTTAGGTTCTGGGACTTGGGAGATGGGGAAGAGAGAGGTGTGATGATGAAGAATTACAGTAAGAAGTTTTTTGTTTTTTAAAGACTTTTTTCCACTTTATTTCTCCTCGGCATTTTATTTATTCATTCATTGTGTTGAGCTGTGCTGGGTCTTCCTTGCTGCATGCAAGCTTCTGCTAGTTGTGGCGATGGGGTCCCTCCCTGGTTGCAGTGTGCAGGCTTCTCCGTGGTGGCTTCCTTGTTGCGGAGCACGGGCGCTACAGCACAAGAGTTTCAGCAGCTGCAGCTCCCGGACTCTAGAGCACAGGGTCAATAGCTGTGGTTCACGCGCCCAGCTGCCTGGTGGCACGTGGGATCATCCCAGATCGGGGATCGAACCTGTGTCTCCTGCATGGGCAGGTGCATTCTTTGCCACTCAGCTGCCAGAGAAGCCCCTATTTTATTTTTTGGGGGGGACTTGGAGTTTTATAATGAGATATTTAAAAGAATGAAAAAAAAAAAAAAAAAAAGGAGCCTGCATTTTGGAGCAAATCCAAAACCAGGAACGCCCAGCTCTAGTAATTTTGTTGTTTGGGGGATTTTTCACCAGGCAGTGTGTTACTCCTCCTCTGCTCCAGAATATCAGGCTCCTAATGTCCAAATGGAGAAGGTAATGGCAACCCACTCCAGGACTCTTGCCTGGAAAATCCCATGGGCAGAGGAGCCTGGCAGGCTGCAGTTCCATGGTGTCCGTAAGAGTCGGACACGACTGAGCGACTTCACTTTCACTTTTCACTTTCATGCATTGGAGAAGGAAATGGCAACCCACTCCAGTGTTCTTGCCTGGAGAATCCCAGGGACGGGGGAGCCTGGTGGGCTGCCGTCTGTGGGATCACACGGAGTCGGACACGGCTGAAGTGACTTAGCAGCAGCAGCAGCAACTGTCCAAATGCCACTCAGGGTCCAGGTTAAGTGCCCAGAGTTCAGAGGGTGACCCTCTTCCAGTGTTGCCCTTCTGAGAGGTGCCTCCTCCCAACCCCAGGCAGCCAGTAAGCCTCCCGCATTGCCTACTGCTCCCAGCAACCAAAGAAAAAGGCCACCAAGCTGAAGGCCTGTCACCTGTCCCTTCCAGAACCAAAGCACTCAGCTGCATGTGTGACCCACACCCCCAGACCTCGTCAGACTCTTCATGTGTCCACCCTCATCAGCTTAGCTTTCCCATCCCCACAGTTTCTTGATCTTATCCCACCCCATGCTGGACACTTCTTCCATCCAAATACATCTAAGCCCCTGGACTCCTGGCCCTGTCTACCTACAAGTTTGACTATGCACCAACCTATCTGTCAAGTACCTTGTCTATCAACTCAAGGTCAACCAGAGCATCCGCAGTTATTTTTCACTTCATTCACACAACAGGCTTTGTTGTGCACCTACTAGGTGCCTGAAAGAGGGCATGACCTTCATCTTGGCGGGGGTGGGGGGGCTGCCATCTACTGTGAGAGACCAAGAAGTCAACAGGCGCCTATGATGCCAGCTGATGAGGGGCTATGAGACCCAGCAGCCACAGGCCACCCCTCTCAAAAGTGGTTTCAGGTAACTCCCGAAGCAAGACGTGGAGATAAGGAGAGGGTTGAGGAATGTGAGTTAGAGCAGAGCGGCACAGAGGCAGAGGCTCAAAGGCAAGAGAAAGCAGAGCAAGTGAAAAACTTTTCACGTGACACTGGTAAGAAGAAGGGAGATGAACTCCACACAAGGGTGGCTGCTCTTGATGCCCTTCAGGCCCTTTGGAATTGTGGAAACAGGATCTGGTTAACCCAACCCCTCCCCAGACAGAAGGGTCAGGGTTAGCACCTGTGACGGTACAGCCCCACGTGAAACAAAAGGGAGGGAATTCACTCCACACCCAGCTAGAATGTTCAGGCCCTCCTGCCTTCTTCCCAGTGACGGAGCCACAGGATCAGGTCAAATCCAACAACAGTGTTAAATGGTCACAGTGGGTCGCCACAAGATAGTAGTGTGTCCAGGGTAAAGGCGAGAAGGGGTTCAGAATACTACGGTCCTTTCCCTATTCATCATTACTTTTTAAGCCTTAAAAGGCCTAGCAGTCTAAGAATGTTTTTTACATGTGCTGACTCACTCCAGGCAGGACTCCACTCTCACACTAGTTAAGAGAGTAACATCGGTCCACCCAAGTGGTACCACAAGAGCCTCTGATTATTAGCACATGTCACAAGCCAGGTGACTGAGGTTCAAGTTCAGCTTGGAAACTCAGAAAGGCACTTCACAAAGAATCTGAGTCGGCATCTGGACTTGATGACTCTGTTTCCTCAGGGCCCATGGCAATTTGGCTTTCCATGGATCACCTGTGCCAGAACATAGGCCAGAGATGGACAGAAAGGACAAAAAAAGAAAAGGAAAATGGAATAAGAGAAATCCAAGAGGAAAGAGAATTCCAACTGATTCTATTGGATCCGACCCCAAAATAAATGGCAGCTCTTTGGTATTGATGGGATTGATTCTCAATAACCAAGCATAAACCACTTTTTGCTTACACCACCAGTACACTATAAATAATTCACTCAACAGAATTCCTATTCTCTGCAAAACAGCATGTTTACAGTTAATCCTAAAATATAACTAAAACAGATGTTGCCCTCCTGTGGACTGAAGTGGTATTGCTAATTATTTTGTAAGAATTTGAAGCGAACTTCTGAGGATTACATGTTTGTTGACCCATCTGCACCTATAATTTAGTTTGTATTAATTCACTCAGAAATAATTATTTTTTTCATAAGTATATTTGTGTTTCTCTCTGAAGTGAAAATGTTTCCAGATGGCCAATTTCAACAAAATGTGTCCCTTCACAATGGTTTTCAAACCGTGGATCATGAAATCAATTCTTGAAATTCATTTTGTGAGTCATGATAAACTTTTTTTAAAGAGTTATAAAATGGAACAGAAAAGAATAAGTAGAAAATAGTAGAAAGGACTGAAAAATCCTCAGCAAGACCGGGGCTCATTAAGAAGCGGGCATTGTGAAGTTTAAGCGGTGCAAGACTCGCGAGGGAACCACGGAGCACATGCGTATCTTAGCTGTTGCTGTCTAGTCTCTAAGCCATGCCCGATTCTTTGCCATCTTATGGACTACAGACCGCCAGGCTCCTCTGTCCAGGCAAGAATACTGGAGTAGCTTGCCATTTCCTCCTCCAAGGGATCTTTCCCATCCAGAGATGAACCTGCCTCTCCTGCATAGCAGGCGGATTCTTGACCACTGAGCCACCAGGGAAGCCCATATCTCAGCTAGAGGAGGTCGTTTGCTCCTTTCTTCACTAGTATCTCACTCGATTTTCTGACACAGGATGGTGAATTTGACCGTCAACCTAACAGCAAGGGACTTCCCTGGTGGTCCAGAGGCTGACTTCAAGCTCCCAATCCAGGAGGCCTGGATTCAATCCCTGGTCACGGAACTACATCCCACAAGTCACAACTAAAGATCCCATATGAAGATCTCTCCTGCTGCAACTAAAACCCAGCTGCTGCTGCTGCTAAGTCACTTCAGTCGTGTCCGACTCTGTGTGACCCCATAGACGGCATCCCACCAGGCTCCCCCATCCCTGGGACTCTCCAGGCAAGAACACTGGAGTGGGTTGCCATTTCCTTCTCCAATGCATGAAAGAGAAAAATGAAAGTGAAGTCGCTCAGTCTGTCCCACTGTTAGCGACCCCATGGACTGCAGCCCACCAGGCTACTCTGTCCATTGGATTTTCCAGGAAAGAGTACTGGGGTGGGGTGCCATTGCCTTCCCCGTAAAACCCAGCACAACAAATAAATATTAAAAAAAACAACAACAAACAAAACGTAGTGGACCGGTGTATGTGGAAGATTGAATTCTAAGGTGGCCCTAAGATTACTGCCCCCTGGTGGAGAGGTTCGGTATAATCCCACTTGCGTGCGTTTCCTGCAGGAAACTAAAAGAGAGAATTCCCTCCTCTGATTAGATTAATAACCTATTGACTTTTGAGCTAATCAAAAGAGATTATTCAGGTGGGCCAAATCTAATCAAGTCAGCCTTTAACAGGACTGGAAAGTGAAAGTCGCTCAGTCGTGTCCGACTCTTTGCGACCCATGGAATTCTCCAGGCCAGAATACTGAAGATAGTAATCTTGTGTTGTTCTAAGCCACTAAGTTTATGACGGCTTGTCAGGTGCAGCAATAGAAAAGTAATAGAGTTAATGTTCCACAATTTAATGTTGTACTTGACAATCCATCGTGAAGCACGATACAGCTAGTTTTATCCTTTGCAAAAATGTGGGGCCTTTTCACTGAGTATGAGTTATGAACTTTCAATGTTACTTCAGGGTGCTTGTAGCGTGCTCTGAGTTCTTAATCATAACCTTGTCATTACAGTAGTCCAGTTGTCCTTCAAATCGACCAGTGATTAGAAGGTAAAGAGAATTGCATGCAAAATACAGAGATATGCTCAATTTTAGGTTTAACTACTGGATCTAAAAATATGAACTGTATAAAGTGTTTCTCCAATCATCAAACTTTGATTTTATTTGCATCTCATTCTAAAAAGAAAAAGTGCAGGATTTTATAATATCATCTTATGTTTGTTTGATTAATTGTGCAATGAAAATAATAAACCAAACAGTATACTCTTTCAAATAGTCTTAAAAACAAGTTTACACACTTTAAAATTAATGAGACACCCAGAAACACAAAATGTGAATTTATTAATGTCCCTTGAATATTATTTTTTTAAATAGTGAAGCGATTGGTAGTTTCTTAGCCATTCCACGACTATTAATTAGCCTCATATTTGCTGTATTTAGAAGTTTATCATGTAGCAAAGGAAGAGATAGCAGCTAGCAAAATGAAATTCTTCCTACATGTATAGGTATGTTTTATGTGACTTTCATGCTAAATATGCTAACGTGTGAAAAGCTGTATCTCTTTTTTGTTTGATTTTTAAACCTTTTGAACCCCTTCGCTCATTTCTCTCACCCCACATCCTCCCATTCCCATTTCTGGTAACCACTAATCTCTAAGAGCTTGGTTATTATTTTTTGATCCATGTATAAAAGAACATACATTATTTCTCTCTTTCTCTGACTTAGTTCACTTTACACAATAACTTCCCATAGGTCTACCCATAATATATAATATTCTACTGTGTGTGGGTGTTTCATTCATGAAATACATATGTCACATTTTTTATCCATTCATACTTCCACGGAGACACTGAGGTTGTTTGCATATCTTGGCTTTTGTAAATAATGCTGCAATGAACATGGGAGTGCATGTAACTTTTTGATCAGTGTTTTCATTTTCTTAGGATAAATATCCAGAAGTTGAATTGCCAGATCGTATGGTAGTTCTATTTGTAATATTTTGAGGAACTGCCATGAAAGTGAAATGTGTTAGTCACTCAGTCATATCCAATTCTTTGAGATTCCATGGACTATAGCCCACCAGGCTCCTCTGTCCATGGAATTCTCCAGGCAAGGATATTGGGATGGGTAGCCATCCCCTCCTCCAGGGGATATTCCCTACCCAGGGATTAGACCTGGATATCCAGCATTGCAGGCAGGCTCTTCACAGTTTGAGCCACCAGAGGAACCACCATACTATTTCCCATATTGGCTGATATTCCCAGCAATAGTGCACAAGGGTTCCTTTTTCAGCACATCCTCACCAACACTTATTTCTTGTCTTTTTGCTAGTAGCCATTCCAGCAGGTGTGAGATACCTCACTGTGGCTGAATCACATTTCCCCGATGATTAGTGGTGTTGAGCCAGCTCTCATGTACCTGCTGGCCATCTGTATGTCTTCTATGGAAAAATATCTACTCAGATATTCTACCCATTATTAAATCAGATGTTTGGGGTTTTGCTATTGAGTTGTATGAGCTCTTTATATATTTTGAATATTAACCCATTTATCAGATGAAAATGAAAGTGTTAGTCGATCGGTCATACCTGACTCTTTCTGACTCCATGGACTGTAGCCTGCCAGGGTTCTCTGTCTGTAGAACTTTCCAGGCAAGAATACTGGGAGCAGGTTGCCATTTCCTTCTCCAGGGGATTTTCCCAACCCAGGGATGGAACCTGGTCTCCTGCCTTGCAGACAGATTCTTTACTATCTGAGCCACCAGGTAAGCCTGTTTATCAGACAATTTGAAAACGTTTTCTCCCAGCCAGTAGGTTGCCTTTTTATTGACTGTTTCCTTTGATGTGCAGAAGTCTTTTAATTTGAGCTAGTCCCACTGATTTATTTTTGTTTTTGTTACTTTTCTGGTTGGATTCAAAAAATTCTTTGCCAAGATTGATGTCAAGGAGCTTATTTCCTCTAGGAGTTTTAGGATTTCAGATGTTATGTTCAAGTCTGTAATCCATTTTTAGTTAAAGTTAATTTTTGTGCTTGGGTAAGATAGTGATCCTCTCATTCTTTTGCATGTAGCTCTCCAGTTTTCCAATACCACTTATTGAAGAAACTGTCCTTTCCCCCTTGTACGTTCTTAGCTTCTCTGTGGTAATGTATGTGGGTTTATTTCTGGGCTCTCTATTCTGCACCATTGATCTATGTATTGTTTTTATGCCGCTGTCACACTGAATTGCTGTAGTTTTGTAGTAGAGTTTAAAATCAAGGAGTGTGCTGTTTCCAGCTTTGCTCTTCTTGCTCATGGCTCCATACAAATTTTGGAAGAGGAACTTAAGAGCCTCTTGATGAAGGTGAAAGCGGAGAGTGAAAAAGCCGACTTAAAACTCAACATTCAAAATACTAAGATCATGGCATCCAGTCCCATCACTTCATAGCAAATAGATGGGGAAACAATGGAAGCTGTGACAGACTTTATTTTCTTGGGCTCCAAAATTACTGTGGATGATGACCGCAGCCATGAAATTAAAAGATGCTTGCTCCTTGGAAGAAAAACTATGACAAACCTAGACAGCATATTAAAAAGCAGAGACATTACTTTCCCAACAAAGATCCATATAGTCAAAGCTATGATTTTTCCAGTAGTCATATATGGATGTGAGCGTTGGACCTTAAAGAAGGCTGAGCACCAAAGAGTTGATCCTTTTGAACTGTGGTACTGAAGAAGACGCTTGAGAGTCCCTTGAACTGCAAGGAGATCAAGCCAGTCAATCCTAAAGGAAATCTACCCTGAATATTCATCAGAAGGACTGATGCTGAAATTGAAGCTCCAATACTCTGGCCACCTGATGTGAAGAGTCTACTCATTGGAAAAGACCCTGATGCTGGGAAAGATTGAAGGCAGGAAGAGAAGGGGATGACAGAGGACTCTATGGTTGGATGGCATCACTGACTCAATGGACATGAGCAAGCTCCTGGAGATGGTGAAGGCCAGGGAAGCCTGGTGTGCTGCAGTCCATGGGGTTGAAGAGTTGGACACGACTGAGCAACTAAACAACAACAATACAAATTTGGGGATTGTTTGTGCCATTTCTATAACAAATGCCACTGGAATTTAGAGATCACATTGAATCTACAGATTGCTTTGGGTAGTGTGGACATTTTAATAATATTAATTCTTCCAACCCATGAGCACAAAATATATTTCCATTTATTTGTGTCCTTTTCATTTTTTTTTTTCTTTAATGTCTTGTAGTTACAGTGTACAGGTATTTTACCTCCTTGTTTAATTTTATTCCTGGGTATTTTATTCTTTTTGATGCAATTGTAAATGGGGTTTTAAAAATTTCTCTGACAGTTCATTATTAGTGTATAGAAATGCAGCAGGTTATTAAGTATCGATGTTGCATTCCTACACCAAATTCACTTATTCTAACAATTTTGGATGGCATCTTAAGGGTTTTCTATGTGTAATATCATGTCATCTGCAAATAATGACAGTTTTACTTCTTCCTTTCCAATTTGACTGCCTTTTCTTTTTCTCACCTAACTGCCATGGCTAGAGCTTCCAATACTTTGTTGAATAAAACTGCTGAATGTGGGCATCTTTATCTTGTTCTTGATCTTAGAGGAAAAGCTTTCAGCTTTTCATCATTGAGTATGATGTTAGCTGTGATCTTGTCATATATGGCTGTTATTATGTTGAGTATGTTTCCTTCATACCTGCTTTGCTGAAAAGTTTTTGTCATAAATGGATGTTGAGTTTTGTCAAATATTTTCTCTGCATCTGTTGAGGTAATTATATGATTTTTACCCTTCATTATGTTAATGTAATGTTTCACATTGATTTGCAGATGTTGAACCAGCCCTGCGTCAGTGGAATAAATCCTACTTGACCTGGATATATGATGCTTTTAATGCATTGTTGAATTCAATTTGCTATTTTTTCCCCAATCTTATGAGAAATAATTGACATACATCACTGAATAAGTTTAAGGCACAGGGCATGATGGTTTGATTTACATATATTGTGAATGATTACCACAATAGATTCAGCTAACAGCCATCTTCTCATATAGATATAATTTTTAAAAGGGATAAAACTTTCTCCTGTGATAAGATTTACTCTTAACGTGTGTATCTGTGTTAGTTTCAGTTGTAGTCATCGTGTTAAACATTACATCCCTAGTATTTATTTACTTTAAAACTTTCCTTTGTAACTGTGGATCAGCCCCCTTCAATTTCCCCTCGCCCACCCACACCCTTCCCCTCTGGGAACTGCAAGCCTGACCTATTTTCCTATGAATTTGGTGTTTTGGGCTTTTTATTCCACACAGTAAGATCATACAGTATTTACCTTTCTCTAACTGACTTGTTCAATTTGCATAATGCCTTCAATGAGATTCATCCATGTTGTCACAAGTGGTGATATGTTCTCAGTTTTATGGCTGAATTACACACACACACACACACACACACACATATATATATATCGCAACTTCTTTTTCCATTCATCCATCTATGGACACTCAAGTTGTTTCCATGTATGGGCTACTATAAATAATGTTGCTATGAACATGGGGATACAGATATCTCCTCAAATTACTGTTTTTGTTTCCTTTGGATATATTCCCAGAAGTGGAATTGCTGGATCATATAGGAGTTCTGTTTATAACTTTTCAAGGCTCTTCCATAGTGTTTCCATAGTTGTACCAATTTACAATCCCACCAACAGTGCATTACTTTCCCCCCATACTCATGCTAGCATTTGTTGTCTTTTTTCTTATGATGGTCATTCTAAGAAGTGTGAGGTGATATCTCATTATGGCTTAATTTGTATTTCCCTAATGACTAATGATGCTGAGATTCTCTTCATATACTTGCTTGCGTTTCATATATCATATTTGGAGAAATGTCTATTTGACTCTTCACTCATTTTTTAATTGGTTTATTTGATTTTTTTTATTGAGTTGTGTGAGTTATTTATATATTTTTGATATTAACTCCCTGTCAGATATGAGGCTTGCAAATACATCTTCTCGTTCTGTAGGATGTCCCTGCCAAAAATATTTAGAGCATGTCCGCCCTGCAGACACCAGCAAGAGTCAAGAAGACTGAGTTTGCAGAACCCCAGACCATAGAGGAGAGGGTAGGGAGGGAACAGAATCTGAAAACAGGAAGATTATTTAAAAGATGACAGACAAAGCAATTAATTTCTTAGGTCTTACCTTCACTATATGCAATCAAGGGACTAACCGTAGCCTACACTTTGAAGAGATGGGGTGTTTACTTTTGGATAAAATGAATAATGATTCACCTCCAGGGCCACCGACACAAAGGAGAGGGATGGTGAGAAGCTATCCTGAAGTCAGGGGATTCAAGAAGATTCAGCATCCTCCTCACACAATGGAGGACCTACCATCAAGCTTATTTCCCCAAAGCAAGAAGTCAGAGGGTCCCTCTTTGGAGATACTAAAACCACCCTAGAGTTCTGACACTTGGGAGTTATCACAAGATCACAAAAAGCCACTGATCAAATATTCAGCATTCAAAGAATCCATTGATCAACAAGCCCCATAGACATGTCTGTCTTTCCATCAGCTTAAGTGCCTCACTGCTAAATATGGTCAGTCTCCACATGCCAGAGAAAGACCGAAAGAAACAAAAAGAAGCTGTGAAGGAACTGAGAAAATAAAAGAAATGGAAGAAAATTCAAACAACTCTATTAACTTTTTCAGAAAGAGAAAAGAACATACGGCTTCCATGAAAAAATAAAACAATACTATGAAAAAGGAATAACAGAACACTAGAAGGAGGTCATAGGAATTCAAAATAGCCTAAATTAAAAAAAATCAAAACTGTTTGAAACATATTAGAGGAGATCTCAGGAGAGAAATGCAAAAGGATGGATAATGGAAGAGGAAAGATAGGTCGTAGTAGTAACAGCAGCTCTAGGAAAGGAGGGCAGAAAAAGTACAGAGAAGGGGGCGAATACACCACAAAAATCGAAAATAGGCACGAGTTTCGTAAAATAAAATTCACATTCTATGGCAAGACCAAAAAAAATACAAACATAAAAACGTGTCCCTGCCCTTTGGCTTCTTACCTCCCCTCTGCCATGCACTGTGTATCTTGCAGTTAGGCATCAGCCATACCTCCCTCACGGGCAGAAATACCTGCTCCGCTGTAAAGCACAGCGTTCTCCTAGCACCCGTAAGACAGCTCCTTAAGAGAGAACATTCCTTCTTGATCTTGCAAAGAGTCACTATGATCCACCACCTGGTACTTGCAAATCTGGATTTTGTAACTGTCAGTAATACTTCATTTAAAGTACAGTCCTGCTTAAACACACAAACACACACACACACACACAAAGAAGCTCCAGTTCTTGGAACTTTCCGAGATGGTGTTCCTCTGTCATAATCCTCAGTTTGGCTCCAGTAAAATTTTCCATTTCTCTCTTAAATCAACTGAGTAATATTTCGTTGACAGTTTTCAGATTTCCAGGCCCCTTTGGGCACCAAGTACAATGAAACTGGAACACCAAAGGGTCAGAAAATAAAAGGGGAAACATAAAGGACTGAGAAGAAGAACAGCATAGGATTCCTGAGTACTGACACTGGGATCCAGAAGACAATAAAATGCTGACATCAAAATTCTAAATGTAAATGATTTTCAAGTTGGAGTTTTATGTGACCATATGTCTTCAAAGCATTGTATCTTCTGTATACCCTTTCAAGGAAGCTATTGTTGTTTTTCCGTTGCTAAGTCCTGTCCAACTCTGTGACCCCATGGACTGCAGCACTCCAGGCTTTCCTGTCCTTCATTGTCCCCTGAAGTTTGCCCAAACTCATGTCTATTGAGTCAGTGATACCATCCAACCATCTCATTCTCTGTTGCCCCCTTCTCCTGCCCTCAATCTTGGGTTGACCCAAAAGTTCATTCAGGTCTTTCTGTAACATCTCTAAAAAAGTCCCAAAGAACTTTTGGGCCAACCCAATACTATTAAGTGTGCTCCATGAAAACTCGGAACAAACTGAGAGTGATCTGGTGTTAGGAAACAGGAGATCCAGTCCAGGAGAGAAGCAAAGGAAACTCAGCTGTGCAGCAGGCTCGGGTAACAACAGAAGTGAGGAGGCTCCAGAGCAATGTCTTCAGGGAAAATAAAGAAAAATTGGGATTGATAGATCATTGACATGTTAGACTATCAGAGCTGTGTGGAATATAAAGCAGTTTTTTAAAAATGAAATGGTTATTGCATACCACAGGGAACTCTGCTCTATGTTGACAGGCTGGCTGGGAGGGGAGTTGGGGGGAGAATGGATACAGGAATATGCATGGCTGAGTCCCTTTGCTGTCCACTTGAACCTATTAGTATCACAACATTGTTAATCAGCTACACTCTAATACAAAATAAAAAAAGGTTAAAATAAAGAAGTGAAATAGTCATTATCTCCTGGAAAATATAGTATATGAAGTCAATATTGCTGAGATTACAAGCTTGTTTAATTATACTGGGGAAATGGAGGGAAGATGTGAAAGAACGAGGGTAGCCTTGAGCAGTGCTCCCCGATATTCCCAAATCGCTTCTGCTTCCTGGACGCACAAGATCATGTTTCCTGCTTCCTGTGCGGCTAGAGAGTCCGTGCGGGCAGCTCTGGTTACGTGCAGCGGAGATGGCCCACATCCCTCTCGCTCTGGGGTACTCGGGTCTTGTTCTCCGGCTCAGTTTTCTCTCTGTGCTCTGATGAGCCCTGCCGCTCTCGGTTGAGAAAGTCCTGTTATTGGAAGGGTTAGCATGACCACTGTGTAGCAAAGCCTCCTCTGATTCCATTGGACCCCAGGCAGTGGTCCCCAACCTTTCTGGCACCAGGGACCAGTTTCGTGGAAGACAATTTCTCCACAGAACTGGGCGAGGGGGATGATTTGGGGATGATTCAAGCACATTATTTTTATTGTGCACTTTATTTCTATCATTATTATCAGCTCCACCTCAGATCATCAGGCATTAGATCCTGGAGGTTGGGGACACCTGCCCTAGAGCACACAAGAGAAATGGCTGTTTTTAGCCTGAAATGTGGAGATTCTTTGTTACTGCAAGATAAGCCGCATCAGGGGTTAGGAAAACTTTTCTGTAAAGGGTCACAAAGGAAACATTTTAGGTGTTGCAGGCCATGCATTGTCTGTCACACATGCTCTACACAATTCTCTGAAAATGTAAACATCACTGTTAGCTTGTATGAAGATTGTGGGAAGATGGGCTGTGGGCCGGGATCAGTAGTGTGCACTGACCGCCAGCCAGGTGTGTCTTTTCTGTTGTTGTTTTTATTTTACTTGGAGGCTAATTACTTTACAGTATTGTAGTGGGTTTTGCCATACATTGACATGAATCAGCCACGGGTGTACATGTGTTCCCCATCCTGAACCCCCCTCCCACCTCCCTCCCCATCTCATCCCTCAGGGTCATCCCAGTGCACCAGCCTTGAGCACCCTGTCTTATGCATCGAGCCTGGACTGGTGATCTATTTCACATACATGTTTCAATGCTATTCTCTCAAATCATCCCACCCTCGCCTTCTCACAGAGTCCAAAAGTCTGTTCTATACATCTGTGTCTCTTTCGCTGTCTCGCATACAAGGTCGTTATTGCCATCTTTCTAAATTCCATATATATGTGTTAGTATACTGTATTGGCGTTCTTTTTCTGTCTTACTTCACTCTGTATAATAGGCTCCAGTTTCTTTGAAGCTGGGGAAGGCGAAGCTTTGTCACCCAGCATAGCAGATGGGGAGATCTGGGGACTTAACACCCTTTTGACTGCCGGGAGCCACTGAACAGACATCTCAGCTGAGTGGGAGACCCTCTAGGCTGTGTTCACTCTCCCAGAGTATAGCTACGGGCTTCAGTTTTGGCAGATGGCCAAACAAAACCCCTTGAGTGCCCCCCTTCCTGGTTCTCCCGATTCCCACTCACCTGTGGCACGTCCCACACCCCCCAGTTAAACTGCTGACCATTGTCTCAGAATCTGACTCTGTTGTCATCTTTCATTCGCTCCGTCATGTCCGACTCTTTGCAACCCCATGGACTGGAGCACACCAGGATTCCCTGTCCTTCACCATTTCCCGGAGTTTGCTCAAACTAATGTCCACTGAGTCGGTGATGCCATCTAACCATGGCATCCTCTGTCCTCTTCTCGTCCTGCCTTCAATCTTTCCCAGCATCAGGGTCTTTTCCAGTGAGTCAACTCTTCACATAAGGTGGCCAAAGTATNGATTCCCTGTCCTTCACCATTTCCCGGAGTTTGCTCAAACTAATGTCCACTGAGTCGGTGATGCCATCTAACCATGGCATCCTCTGTCCTCTTCTCGTCCTGCCTTCAATCTTTCCCAGCATCAGGGTCTTTTCCAGTGAGTCAACTCTTCACATAAGGTGGCCAAAGTATTGGAGCTTCAGCTTCAGGATCAGTCCTTCCAGTGAATATTCAGAGCTGATTGCCTCTGGGGAAAGTCAGATGAATAGATCTGTCCTTAGCAGCCCAGCTGTTAGTGCAGGAATGGAGCCCTTCTGTGCTACTGACTGTCAAGCAGTGAGAGATGAGGAAAATGACCTCAGAGTGAGGAAAGTGGTGACCCATGTCATGCCCACGTCACAGCAACACACCTGTGATAGCGTCTCATCTGGGAGGCTGTGGAGAATGGACCACAGCCCCTACTCACCTCTCATCATTGGACGTGACGTTCACCGAAATGGCTCTGCCAAGCCCATGCATTAAATTGGCTTAGCTCTGGTTAAACACTCTTCTAGTAAGGGACCAAGGCCTGCCTGTTTACCTTCTCCAGGTCTCCCATGTTTTTCCCTTCCCTATCCACTGTCGGCCAGGCAAGCAGTCATCTCTGTGGTGGGTGTGGATGCAGTGGTCCGATGGGGGCGGCTCCCTCCACTGCAGAGATTAGCCGAAACCCTTATCCCTCAGACTTTCTTGCTGTAAGGATTCCAGATGTACCCAAGGGTCCACTGGTCAGATGCTCTTGCAGGCGTGTAATTACCCTGGGCGTGTGCGTGCTCTGTCGTGTCTGACTCTTTGGGTGCCCATGGACTATAGACCTCCAGGCTCCTCTGTCCATGGAATTTTCCAAGCAAGAAATAGGGTTGCCAATTTCCTACTCTAAGGAATCTTCTCAGCCCAGGGATCGAACATACATCCCTTGTGTCTCCTGGGATGGCAGCTGGGACTCTTTACCAAACATCTGACATTTTGCGAGCAAACATGGAGGCACTGGCTTTATTCTGTGGCAACAGAAGTCCCTTATCCGATCAGTGCTTTCATGGGTGGGACACGTGGGCACGTGGTCCATCTGCTTTTTGTTGCTGTGGATCTGGAGGGCACGGTGATGAAGCCTGGATGCAGTGTGTCCTGGTCCCTGGACCAGACCATGGGCAGTGCATTGGTGGAGCCAAGGATTCCGGGGCAACTTCCGATTCCATCTGCCCCATCTCTTGTACCGTTAGCCCATCTCCTGGTCTGCAATGTGGGGTGAGGAGCTGTTCTCAGAGGCCCACCTGTCTTTCCAGTGATCTTATAGGCTTTCATTTCCTCCATCAAATTCCTTCTGCTTCTAAACAGATGGTCTGTGGCCCCTGCACTGAACCCAGGCTGATGCCATCTTAGATGGCATTCTTGCCTTCCAATAGTCTCTCGGCAGGAGTTGGCTCCCATTTGTACCCTGCATGGGTTCCAAGTCCCCCTAAATTAGCCCCTGCCCACGCCTTCAGCTGAGTCTCTTCCAGCGCTCTGCTGCATGCAGCAGGCTGCTAAATGGAACAGCTCACCAGATTGACCAAGCATTTTAGCATCTGTTCTTGCACATGCCATTTCCCTGCTCATGTACTGCCCCCTCCACAAGGAATGACCACCCCATTCTGTGCTCACTTCCACACTTGGCTCTCTGTATTCCTTTCTCCATGTAAAGTGAATTTTAACTTCATATTTGTGCAAGTTACTTTTTGGTTAAAAGCCAGGGTTCGCATCTGAGCTCTGACACCCAAGAGCTCTGTGACATTGTTTAACTTCTCTAATAGGTAACAGAAAGACACATGGCATATAAGCTCATGTATATGGCGACTCTAAACAGGAACAAAAACGAGCTCCTAAATTCAGAGAACTGCTGGTTCCCAGAGGCAGAGGGTGGAGAGTAGGTAAAAATGGGTGAAGCGGGTCAAAAAGTATCCATTTCCAGGTATAAAATAAATCCTAGGAATGTAGAAAAACAAAATAAAGTGGGGATACTAATAGTATTGAGAGGCTTCCCCAGTGGCTCAGCAGTAAAGAATCCACCTGCAATGCAGGAGATGTGACAGACTCTGGTTCAATCCCTGGGTCGGGAAGATCCCCTGGAG
Organism: Oreotragus oreotragus; assembly: GCA_006410675.1. Classification (NCBI taxonomy): domain Eukaryota; kingdom Metazoa; phylum Chordata; class Mammalia; order Artiodactyla; family Bovidae; genus Oreotragus; species Oreotragus oreotragus. Next base: position 171,003 of record SJYX01004958.1, read on the forward strand.
GAGGTGACCCACTCCAATATTCTTGCCTGAGAAATCCCATGGACAGAAGAGCCTGGAGGGCTACTATCCATGAGGTTGAAAGAGTCATACACAACTGAGTATGACTGAACATGCACACACACTCAGTAGTATCTATGTCAGTGGGTGTTTTAACTGTGTTTTCTTAGATTTGTTATGTCTCTTTGGCATCCGTTCATCACAGGGTCAAACTATCAACCAAGTGTTGACCTCTCTCCTGAGTGGTCAGACTGGCAGCTCCAAGGCCAGATCCCCAACCCCTTCTTATCCAGTTCTCACACGCCAAACCCACGCTCCCCCGTCCTCATCAAACCAGGGCCAAGTACTAGGCAACTAGAAACACCTTATAGCAACCCCCCGCCACCCTGCCCCTGGAACTATTCCGATCAGCCAGTTCTAGACTGTTTACTCTGCCTTGCTATTCTTTCTTGCAGAGACCCCAGCTAGAGACTCCAGCCTAGACTTCCGCCTCCTGACCACAGGCTGGCTCTGCGTGCCGTGACCTGCCCCTTCCTCTCCGGAAATGTGAGTCATAAAAGTCTTCTTTCAGTGGATCAACCTCCTGATGTCATCACTCAGTCACTTCCACAAATTAAAATCACACAGGTGTAATTTTAGAACAAACTGTGTGAAGATTAAATTAGGAGAAAACTTCTAAAGAGCTTCGTGGAGTGTCGGGCACATAGGAAGAAGTGTTAGTGTTACTATTAATAAATAGCTTCCCACTGAACTTGGAGTAAAATTCAAAGCCCTTCCTTATTTGAGGTTCCACCAGCTCACGCTGCTGCCTCTCTCCAGCCAGGGCCAGCTTTGTGGGCCTGGGACCTGTGCAGTGGCACGTAGCCTGGTGCTCAGAAAGGCCCCGTGGTTGGTTTAATGCTGGACTGCTGCCATCCTGTAATTCTTACTGTTTTCACACTGTTCATTGTAAACTGGGCCCACAAAACACAGAGCCAGCTAGGCCACTAAGGTCCAGGCCCACTGTTTTTTTGGCCCTGTATACACTCCCAAATTTTTCGTCTTTACCAAAAATAACCTTCCTGTTTGTCTTCATTTGATGAATTCATATGCATCCTCGGCTTCAATCTCTTCCCAGAAAGGCCTTTCTGGAGCATCCTCCCCACTCCTCCCATCCCGTTATTCTGTATCTTAGCTCCTTGTTTGTTCCTTTATAGGAAAGACATGGTATTCGTTAGATTTGAATTTCTCTCTTACTAGAATCAGGAGTGTCACTTGCATGAAGGTAGAGACCACACTGACTTGTTGGCTGGGTCACCCTGGGAGCCTCTTAAAACAAAACCTGACAGCCTCAGCGATTTGTTGGCTGAGTGAACTCAGAACCTGCTTTAAGATCAAATTGCTGACCTTACCGAAGCTGGTCATTCCCTTGGTCCAGTCACCACTCTTTCTCTAAATATCTTTTATCATACAGTGTTGCATTGTTCACATGGCTAAGTCTGATTTCTCTGAATTTTAGGGAGTCCCCCAAATCCAAATATTGTCTCTTCTCCCTAGTCCCTAACTGAATCATGAATTTCACATACAATTTAAGAGTTAGATGTAAGGTGATTTGGGGGTCCTTTTGTTACCTAGGAGGATGATAAAGGTAAATTACTGTTTGATAGGTTAAGAGCACAAACTGTCATTTTGGGGGTTAACCACTAAAAGAAGGGCAAAGGAGGATTAGGGTGTAATTCCCAAACCAATAGGAGACAAAGGTAGAATGAAAAAACGATCTAAAGGAAGACAAAATGGGGGAGAAGGAATAGATGTAACAAACAAAACTCATTAAGAAGGTGATAGATTTCTACCTAAATATGTCAGTAATATTTTATATACAATGGCTTAAATGATCAAGTTCAAGGACAAAGACTTTCATTATAGGTTTTAAGAAGTACTGAACCGTATGCTGTTCAACCTAATAATAAAAGTTTGAAAGCAAAGGTTTAAAAATATATATCATACAAACACTAAAAGAAAGATGTAGCTATTTAAGATCTGAAAAATAGATTTTTAAGACATTTTAAAAAAAGATAAAGAAGACTAGTTCAAAGATAACAGGCTCACTTTGCCAGGAAGATGAAAGATACTAAATATGTACACACCAAATCATGTGGCCCAAGAAGACATACAGCAAAACCTGACAGAACTATAAAGAGTATACAGATAATCCACCGATAAAGTAAGAGGTTTAACCATGCTTTTGGAAGTAGAAAAAACACAACATCAGATTTTAAAAACATGACTTCACTGGACTCCAGGCCCCAGTGACTTTACCACTAAGATTTATCACATACGTAGGGGAGAAATAACTCCCAATATTAAATAAATCCTCCCAGCTACAAAAACACAAAGTACTCCTCAATTCATTTTATGAGACTAACACCATTTTCATTCCAAAACCTAATAGGGACAGTTTGAGAAGGAAAAAGTATAGAACAATTTTATTCCAAAAATTGGACAAAACTTCTAAATATTAGTAAATCAAATTAATCTATTTTTAAAAAGAATAATACATTATGACCAAGTTGGATTTATCTCAATAATTCAAGGGTGATTCAACATTAGAAAAATCCATCACAAAGTCATCACATTAATAGATTAAATGAGATAATCACAAAGCCAATGCTCTGTGGCAACCTAGAGGGGTGGGATGGGGAGGCAAGTGGGAGGGAGGTTTAGAAGAAAGAGGATGCGTGTATCCCTGTGGCAGATTCATGGTGTTATATAGGAGAAACCATTACAATATTGTAAGCTAATTATTCTCCAATTAAAAATAAAATTTTTTAAAATGAGAATCACATTTTAATAGATGCAGGAAATTTGTTAAAATTCACATTCTTTTATGATAAACAGCTCTTAGCAAATTTGAAACCTAATGGTAAAACCAGAAAGCTTTTCAATTAGCAGAAAGATGGGTATCTGTTATCATTTATATGTAATACTTCATTGAAGATCATAGGAAAGATATAAGAAAGAAACATAACATTCATACATTTGAATATGTATATGAAGATTCTAAATATAAATTAACATAACTTACATACATTTAAGGTGGTTGAATAAAACATTTGAAACCAACCATTAGGAATGAAATTTTTAAAATATCATAACATCACATAAAAAAGTATCACAGATCTAGAAATTAATCTTGCAAAAGGCATTTCAGTCCTCTGGGGAGAACCTGCATATTTTTATTGAAAGAGAAATTAAAGAATACCTCAGTCCATAAAAGAAGAGGTAGACCATGTTTGAAGATTTTAAAATTCAATATGTAAACAGTCGATTTCCAACATATTGAATTATAATTTCAATGCAATCCCATCAAAATTCCAACAGGGTGTTTTTCTGGCTAGTTTATTTAAAAATACATATGGAAATGCAAAGGAACAAGAACATCCATGACACTCTTGAAGGAAAAGAGAGCAAAACTAGTTAGCAAAACCTAAGTATAAGGCTGTTTTGTGCTGAGTTGCTTAGTCGTGTCATACTCTTTGCGGCCCCACTGACCGTGGCCCACCAGGCTCCTCTGTCCACGGAATTCTCCAGGCAAGAACACTGGAGTGTGTTGCCATTTCCTTCTCCAGGGCATCTTCCCAACCCAGCAATCGAACCTGTGTTTCTTGCATTGGCAGGCAGATTCTTTACCAGAGAGCCATGACGGAAGCCTCTTATGTAGCAATAGCTAACTAGTACAGATGTCAGCTGGGCTAGATTGGCTGTGTTCACTCAGCACGACAGTTCCCTTCTGTGCTGGAGAACCGAGCTTCTCAGGACCCCTTTTCCTGTGTGAGTTTTGGTTTATTACCCAGTGTGAGGACTGCACGTGAGACAGAGGGTGTCCGTGAGCTCAGCCACAGGACCATGTTTTTCAAACCTTCCCCACCCACAGCTTCATCTCTGCTGGATGAACTCCATCCTTCTAGTGGCCGGCCCAAACACCTGGAGTTTTTCTTCTGGTTTCTAACAGTACACCCAATCCACAAAGAAATCCTGATAGCTAGTTTTAAAAGGCAGCCTGAATCTGACCATTTTATCTCCTCCATTACTATCCTGCTGGCCTAGCTCATCATCTCTCTTGCCTAAATTGAACAGCTCATCTTTATGCATCTCCATTTCTTAGTCTGTTCCCCCCAAATACGAGTGATACTTTTAAAGTCAAATGATGAACACTGCTGCTCAAAACCATGAACAGCTCCCATCCAGAGTCGAGTCAAAGCCTCGTTGTGGCCCACGCGCCCTAAACAGGCCTTTCCCTGTCTCCCTCCTGCCCTCATCTCTACCGCTTCCCTTGAGTTCCCTCTGCCTGCAGCCACACTGGCCTCTCTGCGCTTCCTCAGACATCCCAGACAGATGTACACTGTCCTAAGCCCTCGCCTAGGCGGCTTCCTCCTTTTCAGCAGCTCTTCTCAAAGATGGCTCTTCAAACCACCTAGACGGCCCCTAGGGAGTCAATAGGTCTGGGGTGGGCTTAAAGATCTGCATTTCTAGTAAGTTTCCAAGAAATGCTGATTCTAAGGCTGCTAGTGTGAGGACCACGTTTTGAGAAGCTGTACCCTAGGGCCTCTATTGATGTAATAAATTCTCTTCTATGCATCTAGAATAAATGTTCTATACCACGCTAGGGAGAATCATGAAAATGACCACCAACATCACTTTGTGTTCAGTAGAATTCCAGGTTAAAGAGGCTGTGAAATAGCTTTAGGGCTGGCCCTCCAGCTCTAAGTCTTTGTTCAGGTGTCAACTTCTTAGTGAGATCTACCCAGATGACCCCACTTACTAGTGTGATCTCTCCCCATCTCCACTCTCTCAACTCCCCTTATGTTCAGCTCCTTTCCCTTTTTTGCCACAGCACTGAAGACCTAACGTATTGCAATTTACTTACTTGTATGTGGTTTAGTATTTCTCTCCTAACTGGAATGTAAATTCCAAGATGCAGGGATCTTTGGTTTTTATTGCAAGGGCTGAACAGACTCTTTTGAATTTAAATGAAATATCTGATTTGCAAATGAGTTGAATTCTTTCCTCTTCTCCGCAGAATATGAACTCATTTTTTATTAAATGTACTTACTTGACTATGTATGTTCACAGGAAGAGTGCAGTAGTAGTAAAAACAGACTTCTGAGATCAGATATACCTGGATTCAAAAGTCAGCTTCACTGTTTTTCTCCATGGAACGATGTAGAAAGACACACTTTCTAAAAATAAAAATCTCAAATAACTTCAGAAAAACTGTTTTAAAACTTAGCATTAAAACCTTTACCTAACCTTCCCACAGCACCTTCTGGCAGAAAGTTTTCCAATATGTATCAAATAAAGTGTAGACTAGTAACACCTTGCTGTTTCAATGACACCGAGAAAGTACTTCAAGTTCAACCCCCATAAAATACTGGCATCTCCACTGACAGTTTTCATCCAGGAATGGGTTTCTGGTTCTTTGGGTTCTAGTGACTTTCCTACGTGGGACCCAAACCCCACTACAAAACTAAAATCTCATATCTCTTATCCCAAGCATTTGAGAGAAAGAGTTGTTTACAAATGTGAATACTCTGCCTACCCACTTTAGGTCTGACCAACCTGTATAAGAGCATCGCAATGCTTTCACGATTGCGGTGAAACGTGGGTGTGGGGCTGGTATCATTTATGCTGCACATCCATGCGTGGCCTGATATTGCCGAAATAGTCTTTATTTCTGAACATTCCAAAACAGCGGTGTACACAGTAACAAATATTAAGTCATATCCCGTAAGAAAGCATTCATTAGTGCAAATGGATTTTGTAAAAGGTCTATCAAAAAGATTTATTTGCTTTAAAATGCATTCATTTCCAGAAGCATTGTTAATAAAACGTTACAGTTTCATCCTCTGTAAAAGTATTGAAAATCAATTGTGGTATAGTAGCAAACATTGCAGGTATTAAGTGCAATGAGCCTGTGATGCCATTATAAATATGAAAGCCAGGAATGACAATAAATTAACAATGAAAACAACAAGACCCATTTCACACTGCTGTCTGGCTGTCTCCTTGCAATGCTTCCAGCTTACATTGTGCTCATTCAACAGAAAATTATGTATCAATTGTGTGATGGATTTTTGCTGATATATCCCTAGAGCTAAAAAAATAGTACCTTACCACAAAAATATTTTTATGGCACAAAATTTAAGTTGTTCCATAGTGGTTCACATAGGTGTAAAAAGAAATAGGCACAAAAAATAAAATTCCTGTAAACTATAAAAAAGTAAATTTCAAAGCATACATTATATAACCTAGTTGTAAATATGCAATGTATTAAAATACAGAACATGTAATGGGAAGATGTTTAGAACATGTAAGTAAATTGAATAGGTTAAAACAAAAACAAACACCTCAGATGGCAAGGAAAGCATTATGGATACACCTCAATTCTCTCAAAAAGGATTCAGGTACATTATCAGTTCTACAAAAACTTCCTAGCTCTAAGTGTCACAATACTGCAACCGTAGATCTGTGAACGTTGCAGTATCTCAGGCAAATATTTAAGTGCAATAATTAGTCTCTGGTGATTGGTCCACTGAAAAACAATGCAGTAAATGTGTTAAAATGCAGAAGGGAAAGAATATCCTGACACCTGCTGTTACCCAGCCAGCTGGGTAACACAACCCTCATTTCCAGTTCTTTCCCACTCCTCAAGGGTACAGAAAACGGCATCAGTAGCAACCGTCTCTCCAGTTTCCATCCCTCAGCGTGCTGAGTGAAGACAGAGGCTTTGGAGGCTGAAGGAAACTGTGAAGGGGATTAAAAAAGGAAATGGCTTGTAAGTAACCCCACAAGTCCCGTCACTCTCTCTGGTCTCCCCGCCCCCACCCCAGCAGTGACAGCGTGCTGGCACTTTCCCATGTATGCCTTGGGGTTCCGGCCGTCAACATGCACATCTGCAGGAAAACCCAGTTCTCAGCACGTTGCCACGAGTGTTGTATGTGCACAGGCAGATGTGCAATGTAAGTGGAAAAGGACCAACATCCTTACGTGTAATAAGGGCATTTTAAAATCAGAGAAAGATAAACATGACAGAAAAATGGCCTGTAAACATCAGTGGTTGCTTCACTGAAAATTTCTTCATATAATTCTATCTGTATTCAACCTTACAAATAATCAAGAGATTTGCCTATTATGTTGGCAGCGAAGTTTTAAAAAGTGTTAAAACCAATGTTTGCCTAAGTTTGGGGAACCAGACCCTCTATCTGGCAACGACAGCCTATCCAGGAGATTAGTTCGAAGACAGACATCTAAGGACAAATGTACTGTCCACAGTTAACATAAGCATCAAACAATGTGATTCTATTCAGTCATGAATGAAACAGCCCTGCATTGAACTAACATGCACAAAAGTGATTTCTATCTGGATAGCAAGATTATTTATTTTGTTTTGCAATAGTTTCTAAATTTGCTTTTGATCTGAGCACCTATTATACATCAGAAAATAAAAACTATACATACCTAATGCATAAATAAAGAAAAATTTCTTGTTCCCACATCCTTTGCAAACTGTCACCATGGTTCCCCCTCCCTCTCCTCCTTCAAATACTAATTTCTTGTAAGAGTTGTATGTATTTACTGCCTCCATTGTCACATCATCTAATTTGCCAACTCACTTTTATGGAATTGTTTTTTAACCATAAAACACTCCAGCAGATCCACTTCAGAAAGGGCACAACATGACTGTGAGCTCATTGAACATGTGCCTGGCAAGCAATGTGGAATTTAAAAAATTCTACCTGGAACATACCAAAGTTCCCAACATAAGGTAATAAAGCCCCAGCTAAATATCACTACGATGCTTTTTAAATCATGGCTGTGGGAGGAGGGTGTGTTGTGTACATGCCTAATATCATTTGTGCCCATTCTGAGGCAGGAGATCACGAGTCAGGCCACAAGGGGAAGAGTTACCGTCCAGGGTTAGACAGAGGACACATCAGGGTGGTGCCTGGGGCGGTTTCTAACTGCAGACCACGAACAGGGCTACAAGGAAGAATGGACCAAGGCTCTCACCTTCTGACAGGCTGTGCAATTTTGCTTCGAGGCAGGTTACTCCCATTTATTGCCAGTGAAGGTCTTGGAAGTGCGCTGCGGCCCATGATGCCAGAAGCTGCAGCTTTGGTGGGGGTGGGGATCCCCGTGTTGGAGTATAGCTGTAAGCTGTTGGATAAGGGCGTGTTACTGCTGCCCTGGACGGTTGGGCTCACGTAGGCCGTGGCTTTAAGAGGCTGCCGCACTGATGTCGGGAAATGTCCCACGCTGTGGATCCTGTGCTGGAGCTGGCCTGGGGACGGAACTAGGAGGAAAACGAACATTGCATGTTCACCACTGTCTGCACAAGTGCCATGTTCAAAGACGCTGATGCTGTCTGAAAAGGTTTTAAATGTACATATAAAGGTATCTACATACTGGGCCCAGTTTCTTCTGAAACACAATATATATAAAGTGTTATCGTTCAGCAGCTAAGTTGTGCTAAATCCAACTCTTTGCAACCCCATGGACTGTAGCACGCCAAGCTAAAGGCACCCAAACGTTAAGCCTAGAGCAAAATGAAATTGTGACATGAACACACTTATGTAACCATATCCACATCAAGACAGCAAACACTGCTGGCGCTTCAGCAGCTTCTCACATATCCTCTCCCAGTCAACACGCCCCCCAAGTGACTGTTACTTTCACTTTTATCACCACAGATTTGTTATTCCTATTTTGATCTTCATGTAAATAGAATTACAGAGTATGTTCTCTTCCGTGACTGGCTTCTTTGACTCAACATTATGTTTTTGAAATTTATCCATATATTTGCATTGCTGTGAGGTATTCCACGGAATATAAGTTAAAATCCATTCTCCTGATGATGCAAAGCTTGGTTACTTCTAAGTCTGGGGTTTTATGAACACTCTTGAATATGCGTTGGTGTTCAGATGTGTTATATTACAAGTATATTCCAAATTTATAACTATTAGGATAAATGAAGTTAGCAAAGCTGCTGAACATCGAAATAGAAAAAAATCAGTTGTATTTCTAAATTATCAGTGAACTAAAATTTGAAAAAAATATTACTTATAAAAGCATTTTTAAGATAAAATACTTAGGAATAAACTGAACTATAGCTGTATTAAACCTCTATAGAGGAAGCTACAAAACTTTGACAGATAAGAAGATCTAAGTAAATGGGGGGATATTCCATGTTAATGAATTAGAAAACTAATATTGTTGATACCAATTCTACAATTTATCTACAGATTAAATGAAATTTCAAAAAGTATACCATTTGAAATGAAACTTCAGAAGAGTTATTTCAGGAAGGCAGTCCTATTAGTTCCATTAACTCTCCTACACACAAGACAGATAACTACATTGAGTTTAAAAAGAAGTAATATAGAGAAACTAGTGAAGATTAATAGACACAATCCTAATTGTACAAATGAGAAAACAAGGATCAGAAAGGACACATAGTTTCCCATGAACTTATGACTAAGAAAAGACCCAGACTGGAGCTGTTGCCTGCAAACCTAGTGTCTTCCTTCTGGAGCTGCCTCTCCAACCTTCTCTGTTCACTGTGTACACTCCAGAAGGCACACCAGTCCAGAACTAGCTCTTCATGAAACACACACGTTTATATACACGCACGATGTATAAAGGATACTCGCTTAGGGATGAAAGTCGATGAGAACACAGTCCTGAGATCTGAAACAAGTTCACAACTGACCTCCTCTTACACATTAACACTCAAGTTCTTTTGTTTTCTCTCATTATTATGCTTGAGTTACACACAATGATTTTTCTATTTTCTTCATTTCTTTGTTTATTAATTGCAATTCTTCTATAAAGAAGAATTTCCCCTCTTCTCCATTTATTTATTCAATTAAGTATGAAGCTATGATTATTTAATCTATGGGTTATAATCTTTTAATATAATCATTTATTCTGTGGCTCAATCTGTCGCAGGTTTGGTCTCTGGTAGTTTCATTAAGTTGTTTCCTATATCCTTTTGACATGCTCTCTCATCATTTTTTCAGGACTTCCATCAAGACTTTCCATTGTTTGTAGGGTATGTTCTATTTTGGGTTACTTACATTTTTCTGGCACTCAAACTGTGCTACTGATCCACACTGAATTAGAGTTCACAAAAACTCCTAATCATTACCCTATTTGCTACTGTCACTACTGTATTTCCCCCTTCTATGTTGATACTGTTGACTTTTATACTCAAGCACAGAACTTCTATCTCAGTTAAATTTCATCATGATGTGTCTGGCCACCTGTCCTAACCCCCTGACAAAAAATTAGAAAGCAGTCCTCAGTTTCCCACCATTAGTTCCTAGGCTATCTTCTGTGTCTTTACACAAGCCTTTACCTCAAATATTAACAGACGATGCCCTAAGATCCAGCCCTACAGCATCCATTTATACATTTGTTCAAACATCTCCTGAGAGCTCAATGTGCCCAGCAGCAAGTCAGGTGCTGGGGAGAGAAAATCTGATTAACTGTGGTCCACGCCCAGGAAAAGCCAGTAAGCTAGTATGGATTCATCATTTTTTCAGGACTTCCATCAAGACTTTCCATTGTTTGTAGGGTATGTTCTATTTTGGGTTACTTACATTTTTCTGGCACTCAAACTGTGCTACTGATCCACACTGAATTAGAGTTCACAAAAACTCCTAATCATTACCCTATTTGCTACTGTCACTACTGTATTTCCCCCTTCTATGTTGATACTGTTGACTTTTATACTCAAGCACAGAACTTCTATCTCAGTTAAATTTCATCATGATGTGTCTGGCCACCTGTCCTAACCCCCTGACAAAAAATTAGAAAGCAGTCCTCAGTTTCCCACCATTAGTTCCTAGGCTATCTTCTGTGTCTTTACACAAGCCTTTAATTCAAATATTAACAGACGATGCCCTAAGATCCAGCCCTACAGCATCCATTTATACATTTGTTCAAACATCTCCTGAGAGCTCAATGTGCCCAGCAGCAAGTCAGGTGCTGGGGAGAGAAAATCTGATTAACTGTGGTCCACGCCCAGGAAAAGCCAGTAAGCTAGTATGGAGGATAAACTGACAGTAAAGTGTGACACAGCGAGTGATGCCACACCGAGTGACGCCACAGCGAGCGACGCCACACCCAGTGACGCCGCACCGAGCGACGCCACACCCAGTGACGCCAGAGCGAGTGACGCCACACCGAGCGACGACACACCCAGTGACGCCACAGCGACCGACTCCGCACCGAGCGACGACACACCCAGTGACGCCACAGCGAGCGACGCCACAGTGAGTGATGCCAGCAGCAACCAGAGACCTGGCCCGTCCTCAGCTCTGGAGGCACCTGGGGTTCCTATTTGCTACTGTCACTACTGTATTTCCCCCTTCTATGTTGATACTGTTGACTTTTATACTCAAGCACAGAACTTCTATCTCAGTTAAATTTCATCATGATGTGTCTGGCCACCTGTCCTAACCCCCTGACAAAAAATTAGAAAGCAGTCCTCAGTTTCCCACCATTAGTTCCTAGGCTATCTTCTGTGTCTTTACACAAGCCTTTAATTCAAATATTAACAGACGATGCCCTAAGATCCAGCCCTACAGCATCCATTTATACATTTGTTCAAACATCTCCTGAGAGCTCAATGTGCCCAGCAGCAAGTCAGGTGCTGGGGAGAGAAAATCTGATTAACTGTGGTCCACGCCCAGGAAAAGCCAGTAAGCTAGTATGGAAGATAAACGGACAGTAAAGTGTGACACAGCGAGTGACCCCACACCGAGTGACGCCACAGCGAGCGACGCCACACCCAGTGACGCCGCACCGAGCGACGCCACAGCGAGCGACGCCAGAGCGAGTGACGCCACACCGAGCGACGACACACCCAGTGACGCCACAGCGACCGACTCCGCACCGAGCGACGACACACCCAGTGACGCCACAGCGAGCGACGCCACAGTGAGTGATGCCAGCAGCAACCAGAGACCTGGCCCGTCCTCAGCTCTGGAGGCACCTGGGGTGCATCAGGGGCACCAAGGCGTCTGCCGGGTGGGAGCCCAAGACATCTGGTTGACGCTGCGTGGCCACACACTTGGCCTTCCAGGTCTGGGCACATCAATACTGGGCCTGTGGCCTTGAATCTGCCTCCCAGGGGTCAGTCTTGGACTTAACCCTGACTACCCATACAAGTCGGAGAAGGCAATGGCACCCCACTCCAGTACTCCTCCCTGGAAAATCCCATGGATAGAGGAGCCTGGTGGGCTGCAGTCCACTGGGTCGCTTAGGGTCGGACACGACTGAATGACTTCACTTTCACTTTTCACTTTCACGCACTGGAGAAGGAAATGGCAACCCACTCCAGTGTTCTTGCCTGGAGAATCCCAGGGACGGGGGAGCCTGGTGGGCTGCCGTCTATGGGGTTGCACGGAGTCAGACACGACTGAAGCGACTTAGCAGCAGCAGCAGCAACCCATACAGGCAGCATTAGTTGGGGGTGGGGAACCTGGAGCCAAGACATCCCCACACAAAGTGAGAACACAAAAACACTAGATTGTACTCTCATCATGCTCCACATCACTGGGTAAAACACAGAGAATGAAAGACTGTGGGCAAACTGCAATGAAGTAGGTAAATCTTCAGTCACACTAAAACAGAACTTCATTTGCCCTGGGAAAGCTATGGACTGATGCAAAACAAGACCACGGTAAGAACAGCTGTGCTTTCTTCTGAGTAAACATATCAAGTGCACAGCTACAAAGAAGCAGGACTGCGCAGAAAACATTTTTGTATGATGAGTAGAGAGATCAATCACCATTCAGGGCTTCTACTTCTATCCTTAGGTATAAAGGCTAACATATAATTTGCTAATTATTAACTGGTAACATATAATTTGCTAATTATTAATTGGTAACATATAATTTGCTAATTATTAACAGGCACTGGTGAAAATACTTCTTAATGGTGAAATACAAAATAAAAGTCACGAGGATAAAAGTTTCCTGTAGTGTTCAGAGAAAGAAAGAAAAATGAAATAGTAAGATATTTTCCTAATGATGTTATAACTAACTGAAAATTACCAAAAAATCTGTCATACTTACTACAAGACTGTATTCTTGAAATTCCATTTGCAGCTCCATGTAAGCTTGAGTCAAAACTCTGACTATTCCGCACGGTGACTGGAGAACTCCCATTGCTACTAACGGTGGTGGTACTTGGCATCCGAGCTAGGTTAGGCATACTTCTCCGGAGCTTGTCTGGAAAAGTATTTTACTGTGTTAAAAAAAAATCACTACTTTTATGCTGATTAAGACACTAGATTTCAAAAGTAAATACAAAGAGAAATCATACTTTGTTCAATGACAAACAAATTATCATACGTGTTATGAACTCTTAAGAAGCTAACTGATTACCCCTCGTATAGGGAGACATTTAATATCTTCAGAAAGGCTCCACCAAACAAACAGCTAATGGAAAGCATTTGTTCTTTTAAAAAGGGAGGGATTAGCTAGTCAATTAGCTGTCTGTTCTTAGATAAAATTATATCAAAATGAGATTAGACAATAATCTTACAGCCGTTAACATAATAAAAACCTACAAATTGTTACATGTTAGTTTAAAAAACAAAAAAACAAAAAACACCTAGAGGTGTCAAACCAACTATTACTGAAACTTTTGCTAGAACATCAAAAAGGAAGTTAATTCTTAAAATTCTAACTTGAGATGTTTTGAGATAGCACTCATCACACCCATATGATCACCTTCACTTCTGGAAAGTTTTAAGGGTCATGAGTATGCCACCAAACCTTTGGCGACTTCAAACACTTCCCTTTCTTTTTCTTGCTGAATCCACCTTCTACCACCAAGAGGCAGCAGAGGGTAAACCACACTCAGACCTCAGTGAATTTTAATTCAGCCACGAAGCAACTTAGCATGTATGCACACACAAGACTGTAGCTCTACAATGTAGACAGTTTTCTCTTTATTAATACCATGCCCGCCCAGCTAACATATATATATATATATATATATCAGGTCATTCAAGCTCAGAAAACAGATATGTTTGAATACTATGCAAAAACCCATTCAAGGACAAACCTGATTCCTTTTTCTCTCCTTCAGACACATCCATCTGTATCACTTAGATCCCTGAAGTCACCTAATCTAAAAAGGGGTGTTATCTTCCAAGTTTCACCTCCCTTCTTCCTCCTCAACTCCAAGTCCCATCAATTCTGCCTCATAAATATTTAACACATCTCCCTCTACCACCCTAGCACAGAACTCTATCTGTCATCCACATTTCCACAAAATCCCCTTTAACGGGTTTCTGTGCACCCTGTGTGTTCCTCCCCACCTTCCATACAGCTGGTGACTTCCAGCCACTTCCTAAAACCCTCCAATCACTCCCCTTCCCCTCTTCTGAAAGCCCAGGCTCCTGGGCTGAGCAAAGACCCTTCCAAGGTGTGGTCCCTGCAGACCTCTCCACCCTCACCTCCTGCTGCCCCTGCCTCACAGCCTGCTCACCAACCAGAGTGAACCACAGCGTTTCCAAATACTTCACATGTTCCTGCATCCGTGAGCATGCTCGTCCTTCCTCCTGGACACCATTCCTCACTCTGTAGAATGAATGAATGAATGAATGCCTATTTATGCTATACAGTGAGCATCCCTTATGGCTCAACTGGTAAAGAACGTGCCTGCAATGTGGGAGACCTGGCTCGACCCCTGCATTGTGAAGCGCCCCTGGAGAAGGGAACGGCTACCCACTCCTCATGCTGACATGGAAAATTTCATAGACTGTATAGTGCATGGGGTTGCAGAGTCAGACATGACTGAGCAAGTTTCACTCACTCATGGTATACAGTGTGTTAGATAGGCGAGTTTCCAACTCTCAATGGGATTATAGTCTAGACCATTCTCAATCTTTTCTTCTATTATCCATCTTTAGGGATACATTAAGGAATAAAGGCAGCAGCCAGTTACCCACCAAACATCTAAAGCTAGCCTTCCCATCAGGCTAACACCACCATGTCGCTGATCGCCCTCCTCCCCCGCCAAATCCTAAAAATTACAGTCAGCAAATGTTCTGTAAGATTTAATTATTTATCATACCTAGCAAATTACTCCAAATATAGTAGCCCCTCCCTTTCTTATCAGCAGGTGATACATTTCAAGACCCTCAGGAATGCCTGAATCCATCAGTAGTATTAATACATAGTACTGAACTTTATAAAGCTTCCCTGGTGGCTCAGATGGTAAAGTATATGCCTGCAGTGCAGGAGACCCAGATTCAATCCCTGGGTTGGGAAGATCCCCTGGAGAAGGGAATGGCAACCCACTCCAGCCTTCTTGCCTAGAGAATCCCATGGACAGAGGAGTCTGGCAGGCTATAGTTATGGAGTCGCAAAGAGTCAGACACAACTGTGTGGCTAACAAACACTGAACCTCAGGAGGGTTTTCCTACACAGGTACTGACAGGCAGGGAGTATACAGAGCCTGGACACACCTGACAAAGGGAGGACTCGTGTCCCACCTGGGACGCAGCAGGAAGGCACAAGATTTCCTCACAGTACTCAGGACAACACACACTTTACAACTTACAACTGGGTATTTCTGGAATTTTCCATTTAACATTTTCAGACTGCAGATGACCATGGGTGACCGAAGTCACAGGTAAGGAGGGAACTACTGTGTGCTCCTTTTAATCCCATGAGCCCCAGAAATATTCCAAGGACTTTGAAGAGCCATCCCTTTTGAACTCAGGCAGTGTAGGAGCTATGGAAATAGCGAAGTATTAACACACACTTCTGTTTTATTTTTAATTAAATTAGATCAGTATTATAACAATTGTTTTCTTCCATCTATATGATTTTAATAATTTAGAAAAATAATTGATAGATTAGTTTCCAAGTTACAACTCTTATTCTACAGTTTTGTTTAAATAATACTGTGGCAACAAATGGAAGGTTCTGAGAACTGGAGATGAGGAAACAACCTTTAACTTTTAACTTTTTCAGCAATTTTTGTTCCAGGTGAAACAGTCATAGTTTCATTGATTCCTTATAACAAACTTAGGTTAAAGGATTACATGTTACATGAAGGAGAACGTGTATCAGATAACCTGATGTCCAACTATACCTGAGTTATTTGTCTACATTTTGTAACCAAATGAATGAAAACTCAGAGACATGGGAAGACAGGGAAAGGTATAAGTGGTAGGCCAGGCTGGCAACTCAGCATCTACCAGCCTTCAGAGCTTGTGTGCTCAAGCCATCAAGTTGATCAGCCAGAAGTTCAATCCAGAGAACTGCTGTTGTCTTCCATTTCCTTTGCATGTAGAGACCAGCCCTTTTAGAGAAATAAAACTACCACAGTCAGACACTAGGCTGAGATATGTTTCCATTTTCCTAATAGGAAGCATCGTAACACAGGTTTAGGTAAACCCAGTCCATTTCATAATGGTGTTGAATGTAAGTTAACACCACTTTTCTAAGGGGGAACAATGATCCCACTGACAATACTAATCAAGATGCAGAGGGAACATCTGCTGGATAGGTAGCATGTGAACCCCCCCCCCCAAAAAAAAAAAAACCCCTTCATGGGAACAACTCTGGGTGCTCTCTCTCGCAGTTTTAATGATCCAGTAGTTACTGTCTTTGATATTATGAGCTTAAATAAATTAGTCATCAGTGGCAGTCACTTTACCTGCCACAGTTTTCTTTTAGATTTGAAATCTGAAAGTATTAAACAGAGATAAGTTCTAACTATTAAACCTTAAATATGTTCAAATGATCTCTCAATTCGCATGAATAATTACAAGTACAGAGGAAGATAAAGTAAAAACAGTACATGCTGGCAGGTGATGACTAGTACAATTTGTATCTGCCCTTGCAATATTTTTAAATAACTTGCTTAAATGATCATTTCTAGGCGCAGGTGTGATAAACGGTGCTATATAATAATTCAAAAATATTAGTTTATAAATATGGCTTGTTTCTCCATATGCTATAGGATTTGTGTGTGAGGGTTGGACCTATCATTATCGTAAAAACATACCAGGCTAAAATATCACATGATTATTCTCCATGTAGTTCTTAGAAGTCACGATCTAACTCCTGGGAGTGGGGAAGGAAGATTAATAATGAAGAGGGAGGTAGAAAAAAAAAAAATACAGAAGAGAATAACATATATTCCAACCCTCTGTGCTGACATCAGGACACATACCTGGCTGTCACCACACACAACCTTAGCCTCCATATCTGCACTGCTGTGCAGACTTAACTCTAGATGTCAAGAAGTCAGGGGAAAGCACACCCCAGAATCCCCTAGGTCTCCACGTGCACGAGCAGCATCCTCGCCAAGCACGGTCGTCCAGGCTCACCATCCAGCACCATGAGCCAGAGGCAGGCGGGGAGAGACGCGGGGTTTCGAGAAAAACAAGGGAGGGTGCAGCTCTGGGTCTTCAACTCTGTGAAGCTCTTCCACGAGCCCCTCAACTCCCGCAACCCTGCTGCACTATACTTGGACCAGGCGCAACATAAAGATGCCTCCCATTTCTGACTCCATCTGTTACAACACAGAGGTTTTCTTGAAGCTGTAAATCTCTAAGTCTGGGAGACGGAATCAGAAGCTGATCAGTAAGAGACTTAAGTGTACACCAACTGAACTGGTAAGGTCTTGAGGCTGTACTTAAGGTCACCTTGGAAACACCCATTATTTATACTGACCTTAAAACCCATTTCTTGGCCACAGAGGAAAGATCTAAGCATATCGGATACCAAAGCGGCATACAACCTACCTCCTCCGTTGGTCCTATTTGGCTGCTGATCTGGAGTCTGGACTTGAGGTGAATAATACTGTTGCTGCTGGTAATTATTCGAAGGAAAATACTGGGAACTGGGGCTCCTCCTACACTCCCGAATGCTGGAGAAAGTCTGTGAATGGGGTATTCCTCTTTGGAAAGGGGAACATCTTGGAAGGCGGGGCTGAGGTGGTGGCAAATGATCAAACTCCTCCTCATCCTCCAGGCTGAATCGATCATATTCTTGATCACTACATGTCCCTTTTTTTCCTGAATTCAGTGACACACTGGAACTGTGTCTCGACACGGATGCTGAAGTAGAAGCATAATCTTGCCTGAGACCTGTAAGAACAACAGGAAATACTATTACCTTAGGAGGCACTGCAGTTTGGCTTAATTATTGAGTTCTAGTTCATCAAATATTGCAGGAAAATTCATGCCAAGCACACAATTCAGATGGAGACTCGCTGTCTTGCTCTTAGTTTACTAAAACACAAGAAAATAGACACATTTACCTACCAAACAGACAGCTAATACTAGACTATCCTGTTTTAGGGGGGAAAAAAAACTGCCCTAATACCAGGGATGATTAAATACATGGCTCTCGTTCATCAATCACTGTCTGTCAATATCCCTAAGCAATTACTGATGAAATCTGGAGAGATGCTTAGGAAAACCTATTCATCACCATTAGGAGCAGTTAACTGTGAGTTAAGACAATTCAAAGAATCAACTCTCTGCCCAGGGAGGAGCTCCTTCTGCTCCCCACCCCAGCTTTCAAAGTCAAAGGAAAGTTCAAAACCTAAGGCACAGTATTTTCTTAACAAGGTCACCTCTCTTGTTCTTTTTGTTACTAACATTACCTTTTTCAAAGCATGCTGACACTTCAAAACTTCAATCGTTTGGGGTCATCCTCAATGACAGTCATCTAAAAATAGTCAACCTGCAAGTCTCCGCTTATTTATCTCACTGCCAACTCACAAATTGTTTTAAAGTGGTCTGTGCCTGACTACTCAACTTCTAAGGCTGACATCTCATCTCTCAGCTACCTATTTTTTAGAAAGAGTTATTGTCAGTTTATGTTACAAAATATAAAATAATCACTTTTCCTCTCAAAATGTTATCTTAATAAATCCTGCACAAGCCATACAGTGTTTCTCATAGTAGCCTTGCTCAATTCTAAAAACACAAAACTGTTTTTGCTCAAATGATACTTGGCTATTTCTATTTATGTTGGCCTGAGAAGCTAACTTCAGAATAAGCTTAGCCCAGTTCTGTGATCTTCATCTTCTTTTGCTTTTTGATACCATTAATACCATGGAAGTTGTTCACTCTCAGATTACTTGCTGTAACTTTATTGCACAACCGTTTCCAATTATCCCCTAAACTGTCCCATTTCTAATTATCTCCTCTTCCATAATTACCTATCTTGAGAAATGTATGTTTTTTTATTGAACTATAGTTAACTTACAATGTTTTGTTAATTTCTACCGCATGGCAAAGTGATTCAGTTATACATGCATATATACATTCTTTTTCATATGGTTCATCTCAGGATACTGAGATCGTTCCCTCTGCTATACAGCAGGTTCTTGTTGTTTATCCACTCTCTATATATTAAAAAGTCTGCATCTGAGAAGGCATTTTTAGTTGAATTTTTATTAAGATAACTGCACACTCACATGTAGTTCTTGGGAATAACAGAGGTTTTTTGTGCATTTTGCCTACTTTCCCTTGATGGTATCATTGTGCAAAATCATAGAATAAAAGGACAACTAAAATACTGGCAGTATACAAACCCATCTGATTTAGATTTTCCCAGTATTATTTATATATATGTACATGTGTTCATAGTAAATTCTATACAATTTTATCACCTGTAGACTGGTATAACTACCACCACAGTCAAAACTGCTACAGGCTCCCCAAATCTCTCATGCTGCCCTCTTATAACCATGCCCACCTCCCTGCTGAGAGCCCACATCATGTCCCATGTCCCTGAGCCCAACAGCCACTACTATGCCATCCATTTCTAAATTGTCATTCCAAAATGTTATCTAAAGGGAATTATACAGTATGCAACCTGGGGCATCTTTTTCACTTAGCATAATTCCCTGGGGACACACCCAAGATGGTACATCTAACAAAATTTCTTCTTCTTGCTGAGTAGTACTCCACAGTATGGAGGCATCCCAGCTTGATGGACCACTTATTATTGAAGGACATCAGAGATCATTCTGGTTTTTAGCTATTATTACAAATAAAGCTGCTAGGAACATTCATGCACATGTTTTGTGTTTTTGAACACAAGTTTCCATCGTTCTAGGATAAATGCCCAAGAATATGATGTGCTGGGCCTTACAGAAATGGCAGTTACTCTAAGAAACTGGCAAACTAGTTTCCACCGTGGCTACACTGGCAATGTTTTTACATCCACGTATTTTGGCTGGAGGATATCTCAATACTTTACAACGGTCATGGGACTGAGAAGCACTTAATTAACTGCTCCACCTCCAGAGTAGGATGGCATAAGAGAAAGAATAGAGCTGTTCGCCCGTTACCTGGGGGAGAAATGCCTGAAATCTTAGATTTCAAGTAGAAGCCTCTAGTGTAAGACATTTTCTAGTTTAAAAAGAGGGACATACTTTCTTCTTGCAGACGAGCCATGATCTGAACATCTGTGAGGTCCTGTAACTTGTATCCCATGGAGATAGAATCATCTTCCAGCTCGGACGTACTCAGCTCACTGTCTATGGATGACTGGGGACTGAGAGGGGAGCCCCTGGATGTGTAACCTGAAAATGAGGAAACATGTTTGTTATTAACTCTAAAGAACTGATATCTGTATGTGCTTTACATTACAGTTCATACATCAACAGTCAGCAAATCAAGGCATTCTCCAATCAAAGGACACAGAGTGGCTGACGGATATATAAAAAAAAGAAAAAAAAAGACACTCTTCTGTATTTTTCCTGTTTTCATTAAGTCACCAAAAAAAATGACCAGCACACCACTGTGACAAGACAATGGCAAGACAATACGCATGTCTTCACACGTCTGTAATTCACACACACAAAACCACAAGACAATGGCAAGACAATACGCATGTCTTCATATGTCTGTAATTCACACACACAAAACCACAAGACAATGGCAAGACAGTACGCATGTCTTCACACGTCTGTAATTCACATACACAAAACCACTCATTTTCTGTTTTTTTTCAAATTGAGTTTTCATAGTTCAAAAACCACTCTCTGCTGTACACTACAAAAAACTGTCAAGAAGGTAGATTTCAGTGGATTTCACGTACATGTATTTTTTACCACAGTAAGACAAGAAAAATCAATAATGCTAAACCTGCATCCTATTAGCTTAAGTATATACCTACAGGCATTAAGATGCACATGCTGTACAGTTCCAATTAATAATCAGACATGCTTGTTGCTGGTAATAATGGATTATATATTTTAAAATAAATTTTAATCTGGTATGTTTTTTAAACAGGTACAAAGAGCGGTGCCATACATGGGTAAGAATATTACACATAAAAGGCACATGTCCACACGAAAGCACATAAGCCTGCATAAGCCTTTATCACTCTGTCTGTGACGACAGAGTCCTCACAGGAGATGAGCAGTCACGCAGGAAAGTAAGCGGTGACTTGAGATAAGACAACCAAGGAAGAAGGGACCCAAGAATGGAATCACACCCGTGCTCAAACAATGAAGGAAACGTTGAGACGGCATCACATAACTATGACTGTTCCTTCTACATAACCCTGACTTAAAAAGCGATCAAAAAGTCTTTAAACAAGATATAAAACTCTTATAATCTTCAACCCTACCTCTATTTTGTTCAACATTTAATTTTAAAAGCACATCTGGAAATACATATATGTAATATATACATTTGATAAGGAGGGAAAGCTGCCTGCTATACACAATGAAGAGCAGATTAATGATACTAAAGTATAAATTAATGCTAGCCTTTTTTGTACCCAACGTAGGTGTATTACCTCTATTTTGTTCAACATTTAATTTTAAAAGCACATCTGGAAATACATATATGTAATATATACATTTGATAAGGAGGGAAAGCTGCCTGCTATACACAATGAAGAGCAGATTAATGATACTAAAGTATAAATTAATGCTAGCCTTTTTTGTACCCAACGTAGGTGTACAGCAAACTCCCCATTGTGATAAAATTACCCTCAAGCTTTTCAATGAAAGGTGGATTATTTTTTAAGCTGTGTTTGGTGACCGATTCACAAAGTAAGCAGCTAATCAAGAAGTTGAAATATTACCTGTTCTTTCAGGTGTTAGTATTGCTTTATTTGAGGTTTTAGAGAAGCTGGGAGTATTAATGCCATTGCTATAAGGGCTGAGTCTTGCCACAGGACTATAAGGAAAAGCCAGTGAGACATTTGAAGGGAAGAGACTTCGCCATCGGCTGGCTGTCACAGAAGCAGAAAATAAACAGCAGCAGTTAGCTATACAGAGGCAAACATGGACTGGTCAGAGAGAAAGAGGAGAGGTTAAAAAAAATAAAGAGACAAGGCAACTTTTCACTCTTAACTGACTCATTTATCTTAGGGAAAAATGGGTAAAAATGGGCTATTTGTGAATAAGGGTCCTATTTCTACCACCATGAGGAACAAATCAATCAGAAGCACCTTGATCACAGTCAGTATGTCTATACAACAATGAAAATTTGTCTTTAATTTCCTCATTATGAATGTTTTGTTTTTCTATTTCTGCACAAAAAAACTTAAATGTTTTAATAATATAAAATGTTAAGGTCAAAAGAAAAACTCCAAGCAATTTATCTTTATAATTACAGAAACAGTTCTTTTAATATTAACTGTTAACGGTCCTATAGTTTTTTCCTCAAGGTTTATTTTCAATCCATTTAATATTAACAAATGTTGATCAAAATATTTTGATGAAAACTTGTTCGTGGATTATGGAAGAAACTTAAAGTGACTACCACATTTCTGAATGGGCTTGAGGCCAAAACAAATTTTATGGAAAAATGATCTATAAAAATAACACAAGGGTGTATATACACCAAAACTTACTGATAGTTATTTTAGATAGCAGGCATAGAGATAATTGAAAATCTGTTGGATTTTTTTCATAAAAAAATATTTCCCAAATTTTCTGCACTGAACATGTTATTTACGTAACTTTTAAAGGTAGGATTACACATAATATTAATTTAATACTATAAAATAAGGAAGAAAGGAAATGGCAACCCACTCCAGTATTCTTGCCTGAGAAACCTCGCGGACAAAGAAGCTGGGCGGAGAGTCGGACACAATTTAGCAACTGAAGGAACAAATAAGATATAAAAAGGAATGTACCTGCATGGGCAGGTGATCTAACTGTACATTATCTCACATGTCCTAATTAACATATTTCCCTCCTCCAAAATTCCCAGGACCTCAGGATCATAAAAACACTCTAAATTGTTATTTAAAAAAAAACAAACAAAAAACTTAAGTCGCATCTAAAATCACTCCCTTTCTCTTCATGGAGTACAGACTCCTGAGCTAGTCAAAACACACTTTCCTAACAAGCAATCACTTAGATGTATACTAAGTGGATATTTAGTATATATAAAAGCAGGATAGGAGGGAAGAAATAAATATAAATTAGATTAAGCTTCATTTTGAGCAGTAACTTGGTTATATTTGCTGGAAATTTGACAAAACTTGAAGACACATGTATAAAAAGGACTGCTCTGAAATGCACTCCCCAGGACACTTTTAATGAGCGATGCTAATGAGCAAATAGCTGAAAAGTGTTCAAAAATGAGAGGCGGTGGGGTGGAAAGGAAGAAGCTGTGGGCAGGCAAGGAAGTTAACGAGCTTCAATCCCAGGGCTGGTGAGGTCCTTGCAAAACATCACCAGGGTTATTTACAAGAGCAAAATGTTTGCTGTTACTTCAGCAAGAATTCTTGAGAAACAGTACATCCCACATGAACAACTACAGAAGTACCTGTTCCCTATGTAGATGAAAGAACTGGCTGAGGAATCTGCATTCAGCAATTCCGTTCTCAGAATCCACACTTTTCAAGAACTGGACTCTGCCAGGAAGCCACGTTCCTGGCTGACACCAGTCATGACCCTTATCCAACACGCAGTTCTCTGGGGGTTAAGGAGTCCTTCCCAACCTGGCCAGAGCAGAGATGTGCACAGATGGTATTCCCTGCCCTAAACCACCAGATATGTAAACTGAGCCCCAGATACACTGAAAAATAGCAGTTAAGATGCAACACCCACTGTGTAGTTTGTCTCATACCTTCAAAGTGTCTCATTAACAATTCTAAAGAAAAAAGAAACACCCAACTGCTCTTTGTGACTGCTCACTTGCTTAACAGATGATGTTATGTCACACCAGTCTGATCACTCACCAGATTACAATGACTGCATGTTCTCACCCACAGATGCAAGCAACAACGCATCACAGCTAAACAGCATTCATTACTTTGCACAATGACTTCTGTGACCCAGCCACCCAGCATAATGGCACAGTGATCGTGGCTATGACAGCAAGATCCCAACTAGGAACACAACTAGCATCTATTGCGAGAAAGAAAGCCCTGTATTGTCCCCTTGGCATGGAGGGTTTTAAGAAAAGGGAGGAAAACTGTTGCGGAGGCAAGCAAACAAAACAATGATGTTGTATTCGTGCCCAGGGTTGTGGTGGAGGACGAGAGGGGAGTAGAGTGGAAGCCGCTGCATCCTAGTTATTCTTCACTCTGTAGCTGAAGAACTGGAACAACTTTAACGGGAAGCATTTTCATAGAGAATAAAAACAAACAAAAGAACTTTTCATAAGGCAGTTTTGCTTTTCCCAATTAATTAATGGATTTTCTGCATATAAGGATGTGAAATTATTTGAGAGGCTTGATATGATGATCAGAATGACCCTAAGAATCTATGTATGGAAATGAGAGTTGGACCGTAAAAAAACCCGAATGTCCGAGAACTGATGCTTTTGAACTGCGATTTTAGAGGAGACTCTTGAGGGTCCCTTAGGACTGCAAGGAGACCAAACCAGTCAATCCTAAAGGAAATCAGTCCTAAAAGCTCCAACACTTTGGCCACCTGATGCGAAGAAGTGACTCATTGGAAAAGACCCTGATGCTGGGAAAGACTGAAGGCAGGAGCAGAAGGANAGGGTCCCTTAGGACTGCAAGGAGACCAAACCAGTCAATCCTAAAGGAAATCAGTCCTAAAAGCTCCAACACTTTGGCCACCTGATGCGAAGAAGTGACTCATTGGAAAAGACCCTGATGCTGGGAAAGACTGAAGGCAGGAGCAGAAGGAGATGACAGAGGATGAGATGGTTGGATGGCATCACCGACTCAATAGACATGAGTTTGAGCTAGCTCTGGGAGTTGGTGATGGATAGGGAAGCCTGGTGTGCTGCAGTTCACGGGGTCGCAAAGAGTCAGACATGACTGAGTGACTGAACTAAAGAAAGGAGCAAGACAATTTTTTGATGAAGACCAAAATGAGTGATAAACTTCTGAACAGCTAATTTTCCTATCTTCCTACTCCAGAGTTTTAGTAAAGGGCTTCTTCAAGTTGGATTAAACAGACTTGTTTGGCAAGTCGTTCATCCCTAAACACCTAAGTTCAACTTTCTGCCAGGACACTTCTGTCTGCACCTGTGTGGTCCTACAGCCACTTCCTTGATCAATACCCTGGCCATCTCTTGCTAAAACATCACATCTATTCCTTTACCAACTTCCAGCCGCCCACGCCGCCCTCAGCCAGCTTGCTCTGAGCATCACCAGCAGGCTTGTGACGGTCACTGACCACTTTAACCATGTTGCTCTCTCCCTTTCTCAAGCAGTGCAGTGGCTTTTCACCAAATACAACATCTGGAAGGTACTACAGATCATCTCACTCGTACCCTTATCCACTGTCCTGTACCCCACTGCCCACATCTAAAGAGTTTATAAAGGTTTCTTGTTAATACGATTGGTGTTGGTTAACCTTTCAACTTTGCCACCTTCTATCTAATAAGCATTTTCTATTGAAATAAACGTGACAAAGTATCAATACTAAATTGTGGATGGATCCCTCACCTTCCTAGAGAGAAGCTAGTTTGAGTGTCTAATGGCCTATCAAGTTATTTTATGTACAACTTCAAAGTTATCTAACTTAAAAAATAAATCACACTCTATCTGTGAAGCTATTTTTTATACATCATTAAGCAAAGTATGACTTCCTCTGCAAAAATCAATTTGATAAATGCTCTAGTGGTGATACTGACAAGAAAAATCATAAAAGACAGGTAATGGGAGAGGTTTAAAAAAGAATGTAAATATTTTAATTTTCCACACTAAATATTCCTAACAAAAATTTTTCCAGAAACAATGACACTCCATATCTTGATCATCTTTGCTTAGACCTATTGTAAATATTTGAATTTTTGTTGAATATATATATATATATATATCCATGCATATAATCAAAATCTAAGAATTCAGCATGGCTTAGTAAGTAAGTAAAGTCACTCAGTCGTGTCTGACTCTTTGTGACCCTGTGGACTGCAACCCACCAGGCTCCTCAGTCCATGGGATTCTCCAGGCAAGTATACTGGAGTGGGTTGCCATTTCCTTCTCCAGGGGATCTTCCCGACCCAGGGATCAAACCCAGGTCTCTCGCATTGGAGGCAGACGCTTTAACCTCTGAGCCACCTAATTCACATAAAAAGAATAACTGATCTAATGTGAAAAATCCTAGTGATAATCCTCAAAAGGACAGTATGCATCAACCTAAAAAAGTTCAAAATAAAGCAATGCTCTACATGGAAACCGTCATTTTCACACTTTCCCCTCATTATAGACATAGCCAGTTGAGTACCTAATACAATGTCCAACATATAAATGTTGAAGGTGGTTAAAATCTTGGCAGCTTCACTAATATTCCCCTATTTCAAACCATTCTATCATTCCTCCTTTCACAGCTAAATGATTCTGCCAACTTTCTTAAACCTATTATACCTACAATTTAGTGTATCTTTGAAGACAAAGGTGAGCTTGAGGCCGGCTGAAGAACTATACCTGTAAGAGCACTTCCCAGAAACTGCTCAACTGCATCACACGTGCAAAGCCAAGGAGACGTGAACAAGAGATGCACATTCAGGGAATGGCCAGTGTTAGGACAGAAGCAAAGGGAATGTGGAGAAGAACTGGGGCTAGGGACGTTGGGAGGGTCCGCTTATGTCCTGGCACAGGCAGCAGGGTTCCCCAGCCTCCAGGATCTAATGCCTGGTGATCTGAGGCAGAACTGATGTAATAATAACAGAAATAAAGTGCACAATAAAGGTAAGGCACTTGAATCAAACTGAAACCATCCCCCCACTTCCAGTCTGTGGAAGACAAAAAGGTTGGGGACTGCTAGTATACAGTATTGGCTTAATATTCAATTAGTGTTTTGACTTTGTAAAGGAGAAAGTCATGACCAGCTATGCTATTTTATGATGGCATAAATAGCCATACAGATGATGCACTAATTGGGTAGAGACTGATGACTGGGAGACTGGTTAGGAGGCTTCATAGCGGAGCTGGTAGAGGCCTCACAAGGTACAGTGACATCTAAGCTAAAGTGGAGATACCTGGTGACTCAGGGGATACAGGGAGCAGAGGAAAAAAGGAAGGCAAGGGCAACACCATGGGTTCTAACACACAGACGTCATCCACTAAAATGGGAGAGATGAGATAAGCATGCTTAAGAAAAAATGAACTGAATTCAAGGACATGCCTGCATGCTGGTGCTCAGTGGAGTGGGAATTCAGGAGGGAGGGCTAGACAGAGACCAGAGGACATCAACAAGTAACTGTCAGGTGAAGCCACAGGCATGAATGAAAGCACCCAAGGAGACTCTAAGGAAGGAAAAGAGAAGAGGCTTAAG
The DNA here is from genome assembly GCA_006410675.1 of Oreotragus oreotragus. Lineage (NCBI taxonomy): Eukaryota > Metazoa > Chordata > Mammalia > Artiodactyla > Bovidae > Oreotragus > Oreotragus oreotragus. The sequence continues at coordinate 198,759 of SJYX01004958.1, forward strand.
GAAGGAGCATTTAAGTGTGGCAAAGCGAGAATTAGCAGAGGAGGCAGGAGATGAAGGTGGGTTTTGTGTCCTCTTATCTGTAAATCAGAAGGCAACAAACATGCTGAGAAGGCAGAGGCTGGGATAAAGAATCTGTGAAGTAGTAATGACCTAGGACAAGTATAAGCTATTATGTAGGCGAGTCTGGACAGCATCTCTCTGGAAGGAAACTATAGAACACATGACATTAGCAAGTGTCCTCTTCATGATTCTCGAAAGGGCATTTATGTCCTATTGGGTTAAGATAATTGAACTGTGGTGGTTGTATTATTCACAGAAATGTCAAAGTGACCACTTGTTATGAATAGTAAGGCAAAAAATAAAAACTCTAGCGACTGAAAGTTATTTGCCACTAGGGAATTTGAGAGATCCAGGGTACGATCTCAGTAAGAGGAGTTAGATGTGAGTCTGGAAGGGGTAGATGGCTGTGTTCAACGCCAACAAAAGTCAGAGATCACAGCAACAGGCCAACACAAGAACTGGCAAACATTTTCTGTGAAGGGCCAGGCAGTAAACATTTCAGGCTTTGCCACCATTAGGTCTGTGCTGCAAGCCCTCAACTCTGCCCACTCTACCATCATGGCAGTAAGTTAACCACAGACAAAACACACATGAGTGACTATGGCTATGCACCAACAAAACTTTATATAAACCAAGGGCTGAATTTAATAGAAAATATGGGTCATGAAATACTTTTAATTTTTTTCAACCATTTAAAAATGTGAAAGAGGCCATACAAAAACAGGTAGGAGGCCAGATATGGCCATAATTTGCCAACCCTTGGACTAATAATACACATACCAGTTTTTTAATATTCCCTCTGATAAATACATAGGATTAATATTCTATCGCAAGGGTATGTCAGAGGTTGAGAGGTGACAGTGATGGCCGATAGCATGCTTCTTCACTGTCATTTTTTCCTAACATGTTGTAGTAAAGACACACGAAAGGCTGAAAGACACTGGACACCAGAGTTCCAGTCTCTATTTTGCCAGATGCTAGTTCTCAGATCTGGAGCAAATCTGTGTAGCATCCTTGTGTTCCTGTGTTCTCATTGGAAGAGAAGGCATGATCATCAGAGGGTAACAGGTAGGGCTGTGGTGAGTGTGAGACAGAAGTCTGCAGCATGTATTCACTAACTGCAGAACATTTTTTAAGGAAGACTACAGAAAAGGAAAGTTGGACTGTGAAGAAAGCTGAGCGCTGAAGAATTGATGCTTTTGAACTGTGGTGCTGGAGAAGACTCTTGAGAGTCCCTTGGACTGCAAGGAGATCCAACCAGTCCATTCTGAAGGAGATCAGCCCTGGGATTTCTTTGGAAGGAATGATGCTAAAGCTGAAACTCCAGTACTTTGGCCACCTCAGTGGAAAAAACTCTGATGCTGGGAGGGATTGGGGGCAGGAGGAGAAGGGAACGACAGAGGATGAGATGGCTGGATGGCATCACTGACTCGATGGACCTGAGTCTGAGTGAACTCTGGGAGTTGGTGATGGACAGGGAGGCCTGGCGTGCTGCGATTCATGGGGTCGCAAAGAGTGGGACACGACTGAGCGACTGAACTGACAGAAAAGTGACAGCAAGTTGGGGCAAAGACATTTTATTAAATTCGGAGGGAAGATGTCCCGGAAGCTGGGTGGAAAGGAAGAATGCAGAAATGATCCACTTTTCCTAATACTTAGGCAGTTTAGCCTCTCTTCTCAAAAGGATGCATATGCTTTTTTTATTATAGCTCATTTAAATGAGTCCCCAGGCTTAATCTTTCCTCAGCTGTTAACCAACTCAAACAAAGTAATGAATCGTGACCTTTCAACAGTTTGGCCAGGACAGGTCAACAGTTCTCACTTATTTACCCAAAGACTATCTCAGAGGAAACAAATGTCCCAAATGACACATTTTCTAAGAAATACTGTTTCTTCAAAACCACAGGCTCCTAAGTCATATCTCTGACTCTTAAATAATGTTGTTCTTTCCCATAGAGTCCCAGAAGGCAGAGGAAAAGGAAGCAAGGAGAGATTAACACACACTCAGTCCTTCCTATTTTATTCTTTCTTTTATACATCAGGTAGGCAGCCCTCAGGGCGTCCCAGATGGAGACAGTGGTAAAGAACCCCCCTGCCAGTACAGGAGATGCAACAGGCGCGGGTTCGATCCCTGGTTTGGGAAGATCCCCTGGAGGAGGGCATGGCAACCCACTCCAGTATTCTTGCCTGGAGAATCCCCACAGTCAGAGAAGCCTGGCGGGCTACAGTCCATGGGTTGTAAAGAGTCAGGCACGACTGAAACGAGTGACCACACAGGCAGCCCTCGGTNGGTGGGCTGCCGTCTATGGGGTTGCACGGAGTCAGACACGACTGAAGCGACTTAGCAGCAGCAGCAGCAACCCATACAGGCAGCATTAGTTGGGGGTGGGGAACCTGGAGCCAAGACATCCCCACACAAAGTGAGAACACAAAAACACTAGATTGTACTCTCATCATGCTCCACATCACTGGGTAAAACACAGAGAATGAAAGACTGTGGGCAAACTGCAATGAAGTAGGTAAATCTTCAGTCACACTAAAACAGAACTTCATTTGCCCTGGGAAAGCTATGGACTGATGCAAAACAAGACCACGGTAAGAACAGCTGTGCTTTCTTCTGAGTAAACATATCAAGTGCACAGCTACAAAGAAGCAGGACTGCGCAGAAAACATTTTTGTATGATGAGTAGAGAGATCAATCACCATTCAGGGCTTCTACTTCTATCCTTAGGTATAAAGGCTAACATATAATTTGCTAATTATTAACTGGTAACATATGATTTGCTAATTATTAATTGGTAACATATAATTTGCTAATTATTAACAGGCACTGGTGAAAATACTTCTTAATGGTGAAATACAAAATAAAAGTCACGAGGATAAAAGTTTCCTGTAGTGTTCAGAGAAAGAAAGAAAAATGAAATAGTAAGATATTTTCCTAATGATGTTATAACTAACTGAAAATTACCAAAAAATCTGTCATACTTACTACAAGACTGTATTCTTGAAATTCCATTTGCAGCTCCATGTAAGCTTGAGTCAAAACTCTGACTATTCCGCACGGTGACTGGAGAACTCCCATTGCTACTAACGGTGGTGGTACTTGGCATCCGAGCTAGGTTAGGCATACTTCTCCGGAGCTTGTCTAGAAAAGTATTTTACTGTGTTAAAAAAAAATCACTACTTTTATGCTGATTAAGACACTAGATTTCAAAAGTAAATACAAAGAGAAATCATACTTTGTTCAATGACAAACAAATTATCATACGTGTTATGAACTCTTAAGAAGCTAACTGATTACCCCTCGTATAGGGAGACATTTAATATCTTCAGAAAGGCTCCACCAAACAAACAGCTAATGGAAAGCATTTGTTCTTTTAAAAAGGGAGGGATTAGCTAGTCAATTAGCTGTCTGTTCTTAGATAAAATTATATCAAAATGAGATTAGACAATAATCTTACAGCCGTTAACATAATAAAAACCTACAAATTGTTACATGTTAGTTTAAAAAACAAAAAAACAAAAAACACCTAGAGGTGTCAAACCAACTATTACTGAAACTTTTGCTAGAACATCAAAAAGGAAGTTAATTCTTAAAATTCTAACTTGAGATGTTTTGAGATAGCACTCATCACACCCATATGATCACCTTCACTTCTGGAAAGTTTTAAGGGTCATGAGTATGCCACCAAACCTTTGGCGACTTCAAACACTTCCCTTTCTTTTTCTTGCTGAATCCACCTTCTACCACCAAGAGGCAGCAGAGGGTAAACCACACTCAGACCTCAGTGAATTTTAATTCAGCCACGAAGCAACTTAGCATGTATGCACACACAAGACTGTAGCTCTACAATGTAGACAGTTTTCTCTTTATTAATACCATGCCCGCCCAGCTAACATATATATATATATATATATATCAGGTCATTCAAGCTCAGAAAACAGATATGTTTGAATACTATGCAAAAACCCATTCAAGGACAAACCTGATTCCTTTTTCTCTCCTTCAGACACATCCATCTGTATCACTTAGATCCCTGAAGTCACCTAATCTAAAAAGGGGTGTTATCTTCCAAGTTTCACCTCCCTTCTTCCTCCTCAACTCCAAGTCCCATCAATTCTGCCTCATAAATATTTAACACATCTCCCTCTACCACCCTAGCACAGAACTCTATCTGTCATCCACATTTCCACAAAATCCCCTTTAACGGGTTTCTGTGCACCCTGTGTGTTCCTCCCCACCTTCCATACAGCTGGTGACTTCCAGCCACTTCCTAAAACCCTCCAATCACTCCCCTTCCCCTCTTCTGAAAGCCCAGGCTCCTGGGCTGAGCAAAGACCCTTCCAAGGTGTGGTCCCTGCAGACCTCTCCACCCTCACCTCCTGCTGCCCCTGCCTCACAGCCTGCTCACCAACCAGAGTGAACCACAGCGTTTCCAAATACTTCACATGTTCCTGCATCCGTGAGCATGCTCGTCCTTCCTCCTGGACACCATTCCTCACTCTGTAGAATGAATGAATGAATGAATGCCTATTTATGCTATACAGTGAGCATCCCTTATGGCTCAACTGGTAAAGAACGTGCCTGCAATGTGGGAGACCTGGCTCGACCCCTGCATTGTGAAGCGCCCCTGGAGAAGGGAACGGCTACCCACTCCTCATGCTGACATGGAAAATTTCATAGACTGTATAGTGCATGGGGTTGCAGAGTCAGACATGACTGAGCAAGTTTCACTCACTCATGGTATACAGTGTGTTAGATAGGCGAGTTTCCAACTCTCAATGGGATTATAGTCTAGACCATTCTCAATCTTTTCTTCTATTATCCATCTTTAGGGATACATTAAGGAATAAAGGCAGCAGCCAGTTACCCACCAAACATCTAAAGCTAGCCTTCCCATCAGGCTAACACCACCATGTCGCTGATCGCCCTCCTCCCCCGCCAAATCCTAAAAATTACAGTCAGCAAATGTTCTGTAAGATTTAATTATTTATCATACCTAGCAAATTACTCCAAATATAGTAGCCCCTCCCTTTCTTATCAGCAGGTGATACATTTCAAGACCCTCAGGAATGCCTGAATCCATCAGTAGTATTAATACATAGTACTGAACTTTATAAAGCTTCCCTGGTGGCTCAGATGGTAAAGTATATGCCTGCAGTGCAGGAGACCCAGATTCAATCCCTGGGTTGGGAAGATCCCCTGGAGAAGGGAATGGCAACCCACTCCAGCCTTCTTGCCTAGAGAATCCCATGGACAGAGGAGTCTGGCAGGCTATAGTTATGGCGTCGCAAAGAGTCAGACACAACTGTGTGGCTAACAAACACTGAACCTCAGGAGGGTTTTCCTACACAGGTACTGACAGGCAGGGAGTATACAGAGCCTGGACACACCTGACAAAGGGAGGACTCGTGTCCCACCTGGGACGCAGCAGGAAGGCACAAGATTTCCTCACAGTACTCAGGACAACACACACTTTACAACTTACAACTGGGTATTTCTGGAATTTTCCATTTAACATTTTCAGACTGCAGATGACCATGGGTGACCGAAGTCACAGGTAAGGAGGGAACTACTGTGTGCTCCTTTTAATCCCATGAGCCCCAGAAATATTCCAAGGACTTTGAAGAGCCATCCCTTTTGAACTCAGGCAGTGTAGGAGCTATGGAAATAGCGAAGTATTAACACACACTTCTGTTTTATTTTTAATTAAATTAGATCAGTATTATAACAATTGTTTTCTTCCATCTATATGATTTTAATAATTTAGAAAAATAATTGATAGATTAGTTTCCAAGTTACAACTCTTATTCTACAGTTTTGTTTAAATAATACTGTGGCAACAAATGGAAGGTTCTGAGAACTGGAGATGAGGAAACAACCTTTAACTTTTAACTTTTTCAGCAATTTTTGTTCCAGGTGAAACAGTCATAGTTTCATTGATTCCTTATAACAAACTTAGGTTAAAGGATTACATGTTACATGAAGGAGAACGTGTATCAGATAACCTGATGTCCAACTATACCTGAGTTATTTGTCTACATTTTGTAACCAAATGAATGAAAACTCAGAGACATGGGAAGACAGGGAAAGGTATAAGTGGTAGGCCAGGCTGGCAACTCAGCATCTACCAGCCTTCAGAGCTTGTGTGCTCAAGCCATCAAGTTGATCAGCCAGAAGTTCAATCCAGAGAACTGCTGTTGTCTTCCATTTCCTTTGCATGTAGAGACCAGCCCTTTTAGAGAAATAAAACTACCACAGTCAGACACTAGGCTGAGATATGTTTCCATTTTCCTAATAGGAAGCATCGTAACACAGGTTTAGGTAAACCCAGTCCATTTCATAATGGTGTTGAATGTAAGTTAACACCACTTTTCTAAGGGGGAACAATGATCCCACTGACAATACTAATCAAGATGCAGAGGGAACATCTGCTGGATAGGTAGCATGTGACCCCCCCCCCCAAAAAAAAAAAAACCCCTTCATGGGAACAACTCTGGGTGCTCTCTCTCGCAGTTTTAATGATCCAGTAGTTACTGTCTTTGATATTATGAGCTTAAATAAATTAGTCATCAGTGGCAGTCACTTCACCTGCCACAGTTTTCTTTTAGATTTGAAATCTGAAAGTATTAAACAGAGATAAGTTCTAACTATTAAACCTTAAATATGTTCAAATGATCTCTCAATTCGCATGAATAATTACAAGTACAGAGGAAGATAAAGTAAAAACAGTACATGCTGGCAGGTGATGACTAGTACAATTTGTATCTGCCCTTGCAATATTTTTAAATAACTTGCTTAAATGATCATTTCTAGGCGCAGGTGTGATAAACGGTGCTATATAATAATTCAAAAATATTAGTTTATAAATATGGCTTGTTTCTCCATATGCTATAGGATTTGTGTGTGAGGGTTGGACCTATCATTATCGTAAAAACATACCAGGCTAAAATATCACATGATTATTCTCCATGTAGTTCTTAGAAGTCACGATCTAACTCCTGGGAGTGGGGAAGGAAGATTAATAATGAAGAGGGAGGTAGAAAAAAAAAAAATACAGAAGAGAATAACATATATTCCAACCCTCTGTGCTGACATCAGGACACATACCTGGCTGTCACCACACACAACCTTAGCCTCCATATCTGCACTGCTGTGCAGACTTAACTCTAGATGTCAAGAAGTCAGGGGAAAGCACACCCCAGAATCCCCTAGGTCTCCACGTGCACGAGCAGCATCCTCGCCAAGCACGGTCGTCCAGGCTCACCATCCAGCACCATGAGCCAGAGGCAGGCGGGGAGAGACGCGGGGTTTCGAGAAAAACAAGGGAGGGTGCAGCTCTGGGTCTTCAACTCTGTGAAGCTCTTCCACGAGCCCCTCAACTCCCGCAACCCTGCTGCACTATACTTGGACCAGGCGCAACATAAAGATGCCTCCCATTTCTGACTCCATCTGTTACAACACAGAGGTTTTCTTGAAGCTGTAAATCTCTAAGTCTGGGAGACGGAATCAGAAGCTGATCAGTAAGAGACTTAAGTGTACACCAACTGAACTGGTAAGGTCTTGAGGCTGTACTTAAGGTCACCTTGGAAACACCCATTATTTATACTGACCTTAAAACCCATTTCTTGGCCACAGAGGAAAGATCTAAGCATATCGGATACCAAAGCGGCATACAACCTACCTCCTCCGTTGGTCCTATTTGGCTGCTGATCTGGAGTCTGGACTTGAGGTGAATAATACTGTTGCTGCTGGTAATTATTCGAAGGAAAATACTGGGAACTGGGGCTCCTCCTACACTCCCGAATGCTGGAGAAAGTCTGTGAATGGGGTATTCCTCTTTGGAAAGGGGAACATCTTGGAAGGCGGGGCTGAGGTGGTGGCAAATGATCAAACTCCTCCTCATCCTCCAGGCTGAATCGATCATATTCTTGATCACTACATGTCCCTTTTTTTCCTGAATTCAGTGACACACTGGAACTGTGTCTCGACACGGATGCTGAAGTAGAAGCATAATCTTGCCTGAGACCTGTAAGAACAACAGGAAATACTATTACCTTAGGAGGCACTGCAGTTTGGCTTAATTATTGAGTTCTAGTTCATCAAATATTGCAGGAAAATTCATGCCAAGCACACAATTCAGATGGAGACTCGCTGTCTTGCTCTTAGTTTACTAAAACACAAGAAAATAGACACATTTACCTACCAAACAGACAGCTAATACTAGACTATCCTGTTTTAGGGGGGAAAAAAAACTGCCCTAATACCAGGGATGATTAAATACATGGCTCTCGTTCATCAATCACTGTCTGTCAATATCCCTAAGCAATTACTGATGAAATCTGGAGAGATGCTTAGGAAAACCTATTCATCACCATTAGGAGCAGTTAACTGTGAGTTAAGACAATTCAAAGAATCAACTCTCTGCCCAGGGAGGAGCTCCTTCTGCTCCCCACCCCAGCTTTCAAAGTCAAAGGAAAGTTCAAAACCTAAGGCACAGTATTTTCTTAACAAGGTCACCTCTCTTGTTCTTTTTGTTACTAACATTACCTTTTTCAAAGCATGCTGACACTTCAAAACTTCAATCGTTTGGGGTCATCCTCAATGACAGTCATCTAAAAATAGTCAACCTGCAAGTCTCCGCTTATTTATCTCACTGCCAACTCACAAATTGTTTTAAAGTGGTCTGTGCCTGACTGCTCAACTTCTAAGGCTGACATCTCATCTCTCAGCTACCTATTTTTTAGAAAGAGTTATTGTCAGTTTATGTTACAAAATATAAAATAATCACTTTTCCTCTCAAAATGTTATCTTAATAAATCCTGCACAAGCCATACAGTGTTTCTCATAGTAGCCTTGCTCAATTCTAAAAACACAAAACTGTTTTTGCTCAAATGATACTTGGCTATTTCTATTTATGTTGGCCTGAGAAGCTAACTTCAGAATAAGCTTAGCCCAGTTCTGTGATCTTCATCTTCTTTTGCTTTTTGATACCATTAATACCATGGAAGTTGTTCACTCTCAGATTACTTGCTGTAACTTTATTGCACAACCGTTTCCAATTATCCCCTAAACTGTCCCATTTCTAATTATCTCCTCTTCCATAATTACCTATCTTGAGAAATGTATGTTTTTTTATTGAACTATAGTTAACTTACAATGTTTTGTTAATTTCTACCGCATGGCAAAGTGATTCAGTTATACATGCATATATACATTCTTTTTCATATGGTTCATCTCAGGATACTGAGATCGTTCCCTCTGCTATACAGCAGGTTCTTGTTGTTTATCCACTCTCTATATATTAAAAAGTCTGCATCTGAGAAGGCATTTTTAGTTGAATTTTTATTAAGATAACTGCACACTCACATGTAGTTCTTGGGAATAACAGAGGTTTTTTGTGCATTTTGCCTACTTTCCCTTGATGGTATCATTGTGCAAAATCATAGAATAAAAGGACAACTAAAATACTGGCAGTATACAAACCCATCTGATTTAGATTTTCCCAGTATTATTTATATATATGTACATGTGTTCATAGTAAATTCTATACAATTTTATCACCTGTAGACTGGTATAACTACCACCACAGTCAAAACTGCTACAGGCTCCCCAAATCTCTCATGCTGCCCTCTTATAACCATGCCCACCTCCCTCCTGAGAGCCCACATCATGTCCCATGTCCCTGAGCCCAACAGCCACTACTATGCCATCCATTTCTAAATTGTCATTCCAAAATGTTATCTAAAGGGAATTATACAGTATGCAACCTGGGGCATCTTTTTCACTTAGCATAATTCCCTGGGGACACACCCAAGATGGTACATCTAACAAAATTTCTTCTTCTTGCTGAGTAGTACTCCACAGTATGGAGGCATCCCAGCTTGATGGACCACTTATTATTGAAGGACATCAGAGATCATTCTGGTTTTTAGCTATTATTACAAATAAAGCTGCTAGGAACATTCATGCACATGTTTTGTGTTTTTGAACACAAGTTTCCATCGTTCTAGGATAAATGCCCAAGAATATGATGTGCTGGGCCTTACAGAAATGGCAGTTACTCTAAGAAACTGGCAAACTAGTTTCCACCGTGGCTACACTGGCAATGTTTTTACATCCACGTATTTTGGCTGGAGGATATCTCAATACTTTACAACGGTCATGGGACTGAGAAGCACTTAATTAACTGCTCCACCTCCAGAGTAGGATGGCATAAGAGAAAGAATAGAGCTGTTCGCCCGTTACCTGGGGGAGAAATGCCTGAAATCTTAGATTTCAAGTAGAAGCCTCTAGTGTAAGACATTTTCTAGTTTAAAAAGAGGGACATACTTTCTTCTTGCAGACGAGCCATGATCTGAACATCTGTGAGGTCCTGTAACTTGTATCCCATGGAGATAGAATCATCTTCCAGCTCGGACGTACTCAGCTCACTGTCTATGGATGACTGGGGACTGAGAGGGGAGCCCCTGGATGTGTAACCTGAAAATGAGGAAACATGTTTGTTATTAACTCTAAAGAACTGATATCTGTATGTGCTTTACATTACAGTTCATACATCAACAGTCAGCAAATCAAGGCATTCTCCAATCAAAGGACACAGAGTGGCTGACGGATATATAAAAAAAAGAAAAAAAAAGACACTCTTCTGTATTTTTCCTGTTTTCATTAAGTCACCAAAAAAAATGACCAGCACACCACTGTGACAAGACAGTGGCAAGACAATATGCATGTCTTCACACGTCTGTAATTCACACACACAAAACCACAAGACAATGGCAAGACAATACGCATGTCTTCACATGTCTGTAATTCACACACACAAAACCACAAGACAATGGCAAGACAATACGCATGTCTTCACACGTCTGTAATTCACACACACAAAACCACAAGACAATGGCAAGACAATACGCATGTCTTCACACGTCTGTAATTCACACACACAAAACCACAAGACAATGGCAAGACAGTACGCATGTCTTCATATGTCTGTAATTCACACACACAAAACCACAAGACAATGGCAAGACAGTACGCATGTCTTCACACGTCTGTAATTCACATACACAAAACCACTCATTTTCTGTTTTTTTTCAAATTGAGTTTTCATAGTTCAAAAACCACTCTCTGCTGTACACTACAAAAAACTGTCAAGAAGGTAGATTTCAGTGGATTTCACGTACATGTATTTTTTACCACAGTAAGACAAGAAAAATCAATAATGCTAAACCTGCATCCTGTTAGCTTAAGTATATACCTACAGGCATTAAGATGCACATGCTGTACAGTTCCAATTAATAATCAGACATGCTTGTTGCTGGTAATAATGGATTATATATTTTAAAATAAATTTTAATCTGGTATGTTTTTTAAACAGGTACAAAGAGCGGTGCCATACATGGGTAAGAATATTACACATAAAAGGCACATGTCCACACGAAAGCACATAAGCCTGCATAAGCCTTTATCACTCTGTCTGTGACGACAGAGTCCTCACAGGAGATGAGCAGTCACGCAGGAAAGTAAGCGGTGACTTGAGATAAGACAACCAAGGAAGAAGGGACCCAAGAATGGAATCACACCCGTGCTCAAACAATGAAGGAAACGTTGAGACGGCATCACATAACTATGACTGTTCCTTCTACATAACCCTGACTTAAAAAGCGATCAAAAAGTCTTTAAACAAGATATAAAACTCTTATAATCTTCAACCATAATGAAAGTACCTCTATTTTGTTCAACATTTAATTTTAAAAGCACATCTGGAAATACATATATGTAATATATACATTTGATAAGGAGGGAAAGCTGCCTGCTATACACAATGAAGAGCAGATTAATGATACTAAAGTATAAATTAATGCTAGCCTTTTTTGTACCCAACGTAGGTGTACAGCAAACTCCCCATTGTGATAAAATTACCCTCAAGCTTTTCAATGAAAGGTGGATTATTTTTTAAGCTGTGTTTGGTGACCGATTCACAAAGTAAGCAGCTAATCAAGAAGTTGAAATATTACCTGTTCTTTCAGGTGTTAGTATTGCTTTATTTGAGGTTTTAGAGAAGCTGGGAGTATTAATGCCATTGCTATAAGGGCTGAGTCTTGCCACAGGACTATAAGGAAAAGCCAGTGAGACATTTGAAGGGAAGAGACTTCGCCATCGGCTGGCTGTCACAGAAGCAGAAAATAAACAGCAGCAGTTAGCTATACAGAGGCAAACATGGACTGGTCAGAGAGAAAGAGGAGAGGTTAAAAAAAATAAAGAGACAAGGCAACTTTTCACTCTTAACTGACTCATTTATCTTAGGGAAAAATGGGTAAAAATGGGCTATTTGTGAATAAGGGTCCTATTTCTACCACCATGAGGAACAAATCAATCAGAAGCACCTTGATCACAGTCAGTATGTCTATACAACAATGAAAATTTGTCTTTAATTTCCTCATTATGAATGTTTTGTTTTTCTATTTCTGCACAAAAAAACTTAAATGTTTTAATAATATAAAATGTTAAGGTCAAAAGAAAAACTCCAAGCAATTTATCTTTATAATTACAGAAACAGTTCTTTTAATATTAACTGTTAACGGTCCTATAGTTTTTTCCTCAAGGTTTATTTTCAATCCATTTAATATTAACAAATGTTGATCAAAATATTTTGATGAAAACTTGTTCGTGGATTATGGAAGAAACTTAAAGTGACTACCACATTTCTGAATGGGCTTGAGGCCAAAACAAATTTTATGGAAAAATGATCTATAAAAATAACACAAGGGTGTATATACACCAAAACTTACTGATAGTTATTTTAGATAGCAGGCATAGAGATAATTGAAAATCTGTTGGATTTTTTTCATAAAAAAATATTTCCCAAATTTTCTGCACTGAACATGTTATTTACGTAACTTTTAAAGGTAGGATTACACATAATATTAATTTAATACTATAAAATAAGGAAGAAAGGAAATGGCAACCCACTCCAGTATTCTTGCCTGAGAAACCTCGCGGACAAAGAAGCTGGGCGGAGAGTCGGACACAATTTAGCAACTGAAGGAACAAATAAGATATAAAAAGGAATGTACCTGCATGGGCAGGTGATCTAACTGTACATTATCTCACATGTCCTAATTAACATATTTCCCTCCTCCAAAATTCCCAGGACCTCAGGATCATAAAAACACTCTAAATTGTTATTTAAAAAAAAACAAACAAAAAACTTAAGTCGCATCTAAAATCACTCCCTTTCTCTTCATGGAGTACAGACTCCTGAGCTACTCAAAACACACTTTCCTAACAAGCAATCACTTAGATGTATACTAAGTGGATATTTAGTATATATAAAAGCAGGATAGGAGGGAAGAAATAAATATAAATTAGATTAAGCTTCATTTTGAGCAGTAACTTGGTTATATTTGCTGGAAATTTGACAAAACTTGAAGACACATGTATAAAAAGGACTGCTCTGAAATGCACTCCCCAGGACACTTTTAATGAGCGATGCTAATGAGCAAATAGCTGAAAAGTGTTCAAAAATGAGAGGCGGTGGGGTGGAAAGGAAGAAGCTGTGGGCAGGCAAGGAAGTTAACGAGCTTCAATCCCAGGGCTGGTGAGGTCCTTGCAAAACATCACCAGGGTTATTTACAAGAGCAAAATGTTTGCTGTTACTTCAGCAAGAATTCTTGAGAAACAGTACATCCCACATGAACAACTACAGAAGTACCTGTTCCCTATGTAGATGAAAGAACTGGCTGAGGAATCTGCATTCAGCAATTCCGTTCTCAGAATCCACACTTTTCAAGAACTGGACTCTGCCAGGAAGCCACGTTCCTGGCTGACACCAGTCATGACCCTTATCCAACACGCAGTTCTCTGGGGGTTAAGGAGTCCTTCCCAACCTGGCCAGAGCAGAGATGTGCACAGATGGTATTCCCTGCCCTAAACCACCAGATATGTAAACTGAGCCCCAGATACACTGAAAAATAGCAGTTAAGATGCAACACCCACTGTGTAGTTTGTCTCATACCTTCAAAGTGTCTCATTAACAATTCTAAAGAAAAAAGAAACACCCAACTGCTCTTTGTGACTGCTCACTTGCTTAACAGATGATGTTATGTCACACCAGTCTGATCACTCACCAGATTACAGTGACTGCATGTTCTCACCCACAGATGCAAGCAACAACGCATCACAGCTAAACAGCATTCATTACTTTGCACAATGACTTCTGTGACCCAGCCACCCAGCATAATGGCACAGTGATCGTGGCTATGACAGCAAGATCCCAACTAGGAACACAACTAGCATCTATTGCGAGAAAGAAAGCCCTGTATTGTCCCCTTGGCATGGAGGGTTTTAAGAAAAGGGAGGAAAACTGTTGCGGAGGCAAGCAAACAAAACAATGATGTTGTATTCGTGCCCAGGGTTGTGGTGGAGGACGAGAGGGGAGTAGAGTGGAAGCCGCTGCATCCTAGTTATTCTTCACTCTGTAGCTGAAGAACTGGAACAACTTTAACGGGAAGCATTTTCATAGAGAATAAAAACAAACAAAAGAACTTTTCATAAGGCAGTTTTGCTTTTCCCAATTAATTAATGGATTTTCTGCATATAAGGATGTGAAATTATTTGAGAGGCTTGATATGATGATCAGAATGACCCTAAGAATCTATGTATGGAAATGAGAGTTGGACCGTAAAAAAACCCGAATGTCCGAGAACTGATGCTTTTGAACTGCGATTTTAGAGGAGACTCTTGAGGGTCCCTTAGGACTGCAAGGAGACCAAACCAGTCAATCCTAAAGGAAATCAGTCCTAAAAGCTCCAACACTTTGGCCACCTGATGCGAAGAAGTGACTCATTGGAAAAGACCCTGATGCTGGGAAAGACTGAAGGCAGGAGCAGAAGGAGATGACAGAGGATGAGATGGTTGGATGGCATCACCGACTCAATAGACATGAGTTTGAGCTAGCTCTGGGAGTTGGTGATGGATAGGGAAGCCTGGTGTGCTGCAGTTCACGGGGTCGCAAAGAGTCAGACATGACTGAGTGACTGAACTAAAGAAAGGAGCAAGACAATTTTTTGATGAAGACCAAAATGAGTGATAAACTTCTGAACAGCTAATTTTCCTATCTTCCTACTCCAGAGTTTTAGTAAAGGGCTTCTTCAAGTTGGATTAAACAGACTTGTTTGGCAAGTCGTTCATCCCTAAACACCTAAGTTCAACTTTCTGCCAGGACACTTCTGTCTGCACCTGTGTGGTCCTACAGCCACTTCCTTGATCAATACCCTGGCCATCTCTTGCTAAAACATCACATCTATTCCTTTACCAACTTCCAGCCGCCCACGCCGCCCTCAGCCAGCTTGCTCTGAGCATCACCAGCAGGCTTGTGACGGTCACTGACCACTTTAACCATGTTGCTCTCTCCCTTTCTCAAGCAGTGCAGTGGCTTTTCACCAAATACAACATCTGGAAGGTACTACAGATCATCTCACTCGTACCCTTATCCACTGTCCTGTACCCCACTGCCCACATCTAAAGAGTTTATAAAGGTTTCTTGTTAATACGATTGGTGTTGGTTAACCTTTCAACTTTGCCACCTTCTATCTAATAAGCATTTTCTATTGAAATAAACGTGACAAAGTATCAATACTAAATTGTGGATGGATCCCTCAAGTTCCTAGAGAGAAGCTAGTTTGAGTGTCTAATGGCCTATCAAGTTATTTTATGTACAACTTCAAAGTTATCTAACTTAAAAAATAAATCACACTCTATCTGTGAAGCTATTTTTTATACATCATTAAGCAAAGTATGACTTCCTCTGCAAAAATCAATTTGATAAATGCTCTAGTGGTGATACTGACAAGAAAAATCATAAAAGACAGGTAATGGGAGAGGTTTAAAAAAGAATGTAAATATTTTAATTTTCCACACTAAATATTCCTAACAAAAATTTTTCCAGAAACAATGACACTCCATATCTTGATCATCTTTGCTTAGACCTATTGTAAATATTTGAATTTTTGTTGAATATATATATATATATATATCCATGCATATAATCAAAATCTAAGAATTCAGCATGGCTTAGTAAGTAAGTAAAGTCACTCAGTCGTGTCTGACTCTTTGTGACCCTGTGGACTGCAACCCACCAGGCTCCTCAGTCCATGGGATTCTCCAGGCAAGTATACTGGAGTGGGTTGCCATTTCCTTCTCCAGGGGATCTTCCCGACCCAGGGATCAAACCCAGGTCTCTCGCATTGGAGGCAGACGCTTTAACCTCTGAGCCACCTAATTCACATAAAAAGAATAACTGATCTAATGTGAAAAATCCTAGTGATAATCCTCAAAAGGACAGTATACATCAACCTAAAAAAGTTCAAAATAAAGCAATGCTCTACATGGAAACCGTCATTTTCACACTTTCCCCTCATTATAGACATAGCCAGTTGAGTACCTAATACAATGTCCAACATATAAATGTTGAAGGTGGTTAAAATCTTGGCAGCTTCACTAATATTCCCCTATTTCAAACCATTCTATCATTCCTCCTTTCACAGCTAAATGATTCTGCCAACTTTCTTAAACCTATTATACCTACAATTTAGTGTATCTTTGAAGACAAAGGTGAGCTTGAGACCGGCTGAAGAACTATACCTGTAAGAGCACTTCCCAGAAACTGCTCAACTGCATCACACGTGCAAAGCCAAGGAGACGTGAACAAGAGATGCACATTCAGGGAATGGCCAGTGTTAGGACAGAAGCAAAGGGAATGTGGAGAAGAACTGGGGCTAGGGACGTTGGGAGGGTCCGCTTATGTCCTGGCACAGGCAGCAGGGTTCCCCAGCCTCCAGGATCTAATGCCTGGTGATCTGAGGCAGAACTGATGTAATAATAACAGAAATAAAGTGCACAATAAAGGTAAGGCACTTGAATCAAACTGAAACCATCCCCCCACTTCCAGTCTGTGGAAGACAAAAAGGTTGGGGACTGCTAGTATACAGTATTGGCTTAATATTCAATTAGTGTTTTGACTTTGTAAAGGAGAAAGTCATGACCAGCTATGCTATTTTATGATGGCATAAATAGCCATACAGATGATGCACTAATTGGGTAGAGACTGATGACTGGGAGACTGGTTAGGAGGCTTCATAGCGGAGCTGGTAGAGGCCTCACAAGGTACAGTGACATCTAAGCTAAAGTGGAGATACCTGGTGACTCAGGGGATACAGGGAGCAGAGGAAAAAAGGAAGGCAAGGGCAACACCATGGGTTCTAACACACAGACGTCATCCACTAAAATGGGAGAGATGAGATAAGCATGCTTAAGAAAAAATGAACTGAATTCAAGGACATGCCTGCATGCTGGTGCTCAGTGGAGTGGGAATTCAGGAGGGAGGGCTAGACAGAGACCAGAGGACATCAACAAGTAACTGTCAGGTGAAGCCACAGGCATGAATGAAAGCACCCAAGGAGACTCTAAGGAAGGAAAAGAGAAGAGGCTTAAGGAAGGAGCATTTAAGTGTGGCAAAGCGAGAATTAGCAGAGGAGGCAGGAGATGAAGGTGGGTTTTGTGTCCTCTTATCTGTAAATCAGAAGGCAACAAACATGCTGAGAAGGCAGAGGCTGGGATAAAGAATCTGTGAAGTAGTAATGACCTAGGACAAGTATAAGCTATTATGTAGGCGAGTCTGGACAGCATCTCTCTGGAAGGAAACTATAGAACACATGACATTAGCAAGTGTCCTCTTCATGATTCTCGAAAGGGCATTTATGTCCTATTGGGTTAAGATAATTGAACTGTGGTGGTTGTATTATTCACAGAAATGTCAAAGTGACCACTTGTTATGAATAGTAAGGCAAAAAATAAAAACTCTAGCGACTGAAAGTTATTTGCCACTAGGGAATTTGAGAGATCCAGGGTACGATCTCAGTAAGAGGAGTTAGATGTGAGTCTGGAAGGGGTAGATGGCTGTGTTCAACGCCAACAAAAGTCAGAGATCACAGCAACAGGCCAACACAAGAACTGGCAAACATTTTCTGTGAAGGGCCAGGCAGTAAACATTTCAGGCTTTGCCACCATTAGGTCTGTGCTGCAAGCCCTCAACTCTGCCCACTCTACCATCATGGCAGTAAGTTAACCACAGACAAAACACACATGAGTGACTATGGCTATGCACCAACAAAACTTTATATAAACCAAGGGCTGAATTTAATAGAAAATATGGGTCATGAAATACTTTTAATTTTTTTCAACCATTTAAAAATGTGAAAGAGGCCATACAAAAACAGGTAGGAGGCCAGATATGGCCATAATTTGCCAACCCTTGGACTAATAATACACATACCAGTTTTTTAATATTCCCTCTGATAAATACATAGGATTAATATTCTATCGCAAGGGTATGTCAGAGGTTGAGAGGTGACAGTGATGGCCGATAGCATGCTTCTTCACTGTCATTTTTTCCTAACATGTTGTAGTAAAGACACACGAAAGGCTGAAAGACACTGGACACCAGAGTTCCAGTCTCTATTTTGCCAGATGCTAGTTCTCAGATCTGGAGCAAATCTGTGTAGCATCCTTGTGTTCCTGTGTTCTCATTGGAAGAGAAGGCATGATCATCAGAGGGTAACAGGTAGGGCTGTGGTGAGTGTGAGACAGAAGTCTGCAGCATGTATTCACTAACTGCAGAACATTTTTTAAGGAAGACTACAGAAAAGGAAAGTTGGACTGTGAAGAAAGCTGAGCGCTGAAGAATTGATGCTTTTGAACTGTGGTGCTGGAGAAGACTCTTGAGAGTCCCTTGGACTGCAAGGAGATCCAACCAGTCCATTCTGAAGGAGATCAGCCCTGGGATTTCTTTGGAAGGAATGATGCTAAAGCTGAAACTCCAGTACTTTGGCCACCTCAGTGGAAAAAACTCTGATGCTGGGAGGGATTGGGGGCAGGAGGAGAAGGGAACGACAGAGGATGAGATGGCTGGATGGCATCACTGACTCGATGGACCTGAGTCTGAGTGAACTCCGGGAGTTGGTGATGGACAGGGAGGCCTGGCGTGCTGCGATTCATGGGGTCGCAAAGAGTGGGACACGACTGAGCGACTGAACTGACAGAAAAGTGACAGCAAGTTGGGGCAAAGACATTTTATTAAATTCGGAGGGAAGATGTCCCGGAAGCTGGGTGGAAAGGAAGAATGCAGAAATGATCCACTTTTCCTAATACTTAGGCAGTTTAGCCTCTCTTCTCAAAAGGATGCATATGCTTTTTTTATTATAGCTCATTTAAATGAGTCCCCAGGCTTAATCTTTCCTCAGCTGTTAACCAACTCAAACAAAGTAATGAATCGTGACCTTTCAACAGTTTGGCCAGGACAGGTCAACAGTTCTCACTTATTTACCCAAAGACTATCTCAGAGGAAACAAATGTCCCAAATGACACATTTTCTAAGAAATACTGTTTCTTCAAAACCACAGG
The DNA here is from genome assembly GCA_006410675.1 of Oreotragus oreotragus. Taxonomy (NCBI): domain Eukaryota; kingdom Metazoa; phylum Chordata; class Mammalia; order Artiodactyla; family Bovidae; genus Oreotragus; species Oreotragus oreotragus. Next base: position 218,284 of record SJYX01004958.1, read on the forward strand.
CTCCTAAGTCATATCTCTGACTCTTAAATAATGTTGTTCTTTCCCATAGAGTCCCAGAAGGCAGAGGAAAAGGAAGCAAGGAGAGATTAACACACACTCAGTCCTTCCTATTTTATTCTTTCTTTTATACATCAGGTAGGCAGCCCTCAGGGCGTCCCAGATGGAGACAGTGGTAAAGAACCCCCCTGCCAGTACAGGAGATGCAACAGGCGCGGGTTCGATCCCTGGTTTGGGAAGATCCCCTGGAGGAGGGCATGGCAACCCACTCCAGTATTCTTGCCTGGAGAATCCCCACAGTCAGAGAAGCCTGGCGGGCTACAGTCCATGGGTTGTAAAGAGTCAGGCACGACTGAAACGAGTGACCACACAGGCAGCCCTCGGTTTTGAGCCAAGCTGAGGAATTCAACTATACAGCCCTTTACTAACACCAGTTACAGGGAGCTCCAGGATCACTGAAGGACGGGCGACATTAACTCTGCTCGTATTGGCAGGAAGTTATATCCAGACCATAGCATTTTGATCCAAGCCCACAAGTCACTGGGGCAGGAAGAGCTCTGTTTTCACAAACCATCCTCTCCAGAATAAACTTCCTAGGTAATCATATTACAGCTTTATGTATCCACAGTCCGTAGAAATGCTTGGCACACAGATGTACTCAAATGTTTGGACTAAGCTTAAACATGGGAATTAAAAACCCTGGGCAAATACAGCATTTTACAAGTTCACTATTACAAACTGACTACACAGACAGAGGTAAAGTTTTTTCTGGACTTAAGTTAACAGGATGTAAGCATTGCCGACTTGGCTCCCACCTATGCCAGGCCCCTGGAGTAGTAACATATGGCTTGTGGTTTATCTGATCCACTGTTATTACTTGGTGGATTTCAGTAGCATTAATTTCTCTACGACCTGATAAACAAGCATATGGGATCTAGGAGGTTCTATTGCTACTCTGAAATACGTGATCATTAGTGCTCTTTCCCAAATACAAAGTAAAGAGGATCCAACTCACATGCATGTGCCCGTGGATTCACAGAAAGATTAAAGAACTAGATGATGAGGTCCTTAACTGGTGTTGTTACAGGCTACCTAATCAGAGTCAGTTACTCCTCACACCCAAGTCTCTCCCTCTTCCAATAACAGCTACAAAAACCTACTAGGTTAACTTGAATCTTTTCTGACAAGTTCAGTTCATTCAACCTATGATGACAAATGTAATGATTTAAAATTATGATATATGTTTTATACATAAATATATGTACCTATGACCCCAGAGCATGCTGACAGTCAGTACTGAAACCTCTAATTATATTCAAGTGTAATAGTTTATAAATAATTTATAAAAACATGGCTGCCACCATTAAGTAACATCTAATGAAAGAGTTCATTTAAGCATATAAATAATACCTAAAGATAGTCAAGTAATTTCAACATTAGGGTTAAGATTTAAAATATATTAGATTTGAAAGAAACTAAAAGATGGTGTATATTCCCAAAGATTGGCAGATAAACGTTTAATACTTGTTGAATACGAGTTACAAAATTTCACCACGAAAGAGTATTAGTTAATATTTATTCTGTAAGGATCAGTTTCATAATCATTCTTAATCGGAACTTCACAGATAAACTAGCGTTGTCGGTTAAAGGATTCATCATCACGATTCAGGCATTAGGCCTTTGCTACTTCTCAGACCCTCACCAGTCCCAACACCACATGCTGAACACTCTTCTCTCACAGCTACTACTGGGTCCTTCTCAGGTCTTCTCCAACCAGGACAATGGTCTACAAGTCAAGCTGGGAAATGAGGGCTAGGAAGAGAAAGTCTGTGGATTGTCAACTTGCTTTCACTTAATCACTGGTCAGAACTGAAGATAAGCTGCCAGCTTTAAGTGCACATGGACCAAATCCAGTGTCATCCAGGGCTGGAGTGACCTCTACAGCTTCAAAAGTCATCATCATCATCAGACTTTCCATCTGCAATTAACAGGGGAGATTAAAAATAAATCTAAACTTAGTAGTAACTAGACTTCAAAGGCATGTTTAAAAATTCCCTTGTGGAGAAGTCATTTCCCACCCCCAGTTCTGATAG
>SJYX01004960.1:7863-33871 GCA_006410675.1 Oreotragus oreotragus
ACTCCAGTGGCTCAGCTCTGACCCCACCACTGCCCTGAGGAACCCAGGATGCGGACCCTTGAGTTCAAACCCAGCCCTCTAACGGACACATCTGTGGCCGCCCTGGGAGATCAGCCCATCGGTGTGCTTGCAAAACAGCGCAGCCTGCTTTGGGAGAACGCTGCTGATTTGCCAGCATGAGCTGGGGCTGCTTGGTGGACGTTGAACCTCCGCTGCCCTCCCTGCGAGGTCAGACACGTGAAAAGAGGTTCATTAAGGACTTATTAACATTCTCTGTTAGGCTCAAACTTCAGCACTATCTGATAGTGAAAAGAACCAGTCTTCAGCATGAGTTGGGTCGCCCTGACCACATGGCCTTCTACCCATCCTCAGCAGCAGCCCTGGGGGGCCGTGGGGCTCACCACCATCTCAAGTCTGAACTCTGGCTCAGCTTTGCATCCTGTGTGACCCTGGGGAAGTGATTTCAACTCTTTGATCCTCTGTTTTGTTTCTCCTTTTAAGTTTCATTTTCAATGAAGTTAGTAACAGGTACACATTTTTTTTAAGGGCAAACAGAACTACAAGGCTTATAATGAAAAAATGGCAGTTTCCTGACCTCATCCCACCCCAGGTCCTCCCCTTAGAGGCAGACATATGAGCTAGCTGTTTTTTCTGACTCTCACCTCTTTATGTGTGATAGGCTTGTACTGACAATGGTTGATTTTTCACTTTTAGATAGAATCCAATGACAACCCACTCCACTATTCTTGCCTAGAGAATCCCGTGGACAGAGGAGCCTGGTGGGCTGCTGTCCTTGGGGTCGCAAAGAGTCGGGCATGACTGAAGCGACTTCGCACGCATGCAGCATTGGAGAAGGAAATGGCAACCCACTCCACTATTCTTGCTTGGAGAATCCCAGGGACAGAGGAGCCTGGTGGGCTGCCATCTGTGGGGTCGCACAGAGTCGGACACGACTGAAGCGACTTAGCAGCAGCAGCAGATAGAATCCAATGACTGCCTGCTGCTGAAAGACGAGGACCTGTTTCTGTTAGACCCTGACACCCCCACGCTTGTTCCCCTGCTCTGTCCTCCCAAGGCGATCACAGCCCTTTAGGTCTCTCTCACCTGTAACAGGTGCCGCCTCCTCAGGCCTGGTGTGAGCCTAGTATGACCTGGATCCTAGAAACACTCACACAGTGCGTGGCCCATGGCGGGTACTTAATAACGACAGGCCTTCGTTGATAAATACCATTGAATGGTTCAGGTATATTTTAAAATTTTTATTATGAGCAGTTTCAAACATCCACAAAAGTAGAACTCAACAGTCTGATGAATCAGCTATAGCTACGTCAACCCACAAGCCTAAGGGCACCCACTTAATGAGTTTTTCCTCCATCATTTCTTTCTAACATAATTGAAAATGGATTTGTATACCCCTAACCTTTTAATTTTAAAAAATTTTATTTATGGTTGTGCTGGGTCTTCACTGCTGCACACAGGCTTTCTCTTTGGAGGAAATCATAAGACTCAGATAAAAAGGCTTCAGTAAGTGGTGAGCTATACCATGTCCATAGATTGGAAAACAACATTATAAAGAGGTCCGCTCTCCCCTCGTGATATATGAGTTCAATGCCATCCCAGGTAAAACGTCAATGGGCTATATCACAGAATGCACTGGGCTTACTCCTGGGAGAAGGGAAGGAAGGTTGTGGTCAGGACAGGTCACAGCTTCTGGGATTCAGCAGTGTTTGAGTGGGGAGAGGCTCTGGGACCATTTTCAGGTGAAACTGGTCCATTGCCATTGGGCTTGTAAATTGATGCATCTCTTTCCGGTAAAATTTCATATATCAAGATCTGTGAAAACGCTCTAATTCTTTGACCCTGTAATCGCTGTCCTGAGAATAATCCAAAAGAAAAAAAATGTAATTTATTCCTTGCCAATGTTAAGCATCTGCCTGCAATGCTGAAGACCCGGATTTGATCCCTGGGTCGGGAAGATCCCCTGGAGAAGGAAAAGGCAACCCACTCCAGTAGTCTTGCCTGGAAAATTCCATGGACAGAGGAGCCTGGTAGGCTACAGTCCAGGGGGTTGCAAAGAGTTGGACACGACTGAGCAACTTCACTTTCTTTCTTTTTAATGTTATTAATAATACTGAAAACTGGGAGGAAAAAGCCCCTCAATATCCAACCATGCGGTTGGGTTTCTGGCTCTGCCATTTACTAGCTACTTGACATCAGGCAAACCCCTCTTCTCTGGCTTTCATGCAATGGAGGGCATGGTGCCCAGCCCTTGGGATGACTGCAAGGTACCTGGCATCCAGCCAGCAGCCCCCTGAAGCCTTTTTAGAGTAAGCAAGTTTTGTGCTCCTGGGGAATGGCTCTCCCGAGGTTGATGCCACCAGCTGGGTGCCAGCTGGGCAGCCAGCCCAGGTGCCCTGGAGACAACGTCCCCATGGCCCCAAAGCCCCTCCACCCCCATTTTGCTCTGCTCAGCCCTTCCCTCCCCACTTCAACCCCCGACCCGGCTTCCTGCACCCTAACTCTGTTCTACCATCCACTTCCGATTCCCAAGCACTCACCTACATGCCCCAGGCAGATCCAGCTGCCACAGCTTGTCCAGGCAGACGGCAGCACCAGGCCAGAGCTCAGCACCTGCTCACACACCTGCCGGCCCTGGGCTAGCCCTGGCTTCAGCGCAGCTGCCTGCCCGCCCACTGTCACTCACGTCTGTTTGGATCAACTACCATTTCCGGCATTTCCTGTGCTCTGGCCTACTTGGTGAGAGAGAGGTGACTCCTGGCCTCTGGGCTCCTGAATTCCTGGGTAAGTCAGTGCCCAGCCTCTGGGCTGGTGTCTGTCTTCCACGAGGATGGCCTCCATGAACAGCTGAGCCCACCCAGCGCAGAGGCCCCCTGTCTAAGAGCCCGGCCGGGTCCTGCTGAGGACTGTTCCTTGGTCTGCAGCCTCCACACCCTGCATGCTGAGCCCGTGGATGCTATTGCAAAGTGACAGAAGGCCATGTAGGAACTAGCAAAGTTGGTCATACTGGGGCTTTTTTTTTTTTTTTCCTAGATATCACAGAATAAGTCCATTTCAACTCAGAGGAGACTTATCCAAGGTCACATGGAGTTATCAGCAGAGATAAATAGAAGCCTGGTATCTGATTGTGGGCTAGGGCTCACCCCGTCTTCCCCCTGGCTCCAAGCTAAGGTGCTTTACATAAGGAACTTCACTTCATTCTTACAACTGCCCTGAAAGCCAGGACTATTTTCCCACTGGGGCTCAGAGAGGTTCTGTCACTTGTCCAAGGTCACACAGCTACTTAGTAAGGAGTTACGAAGCAAGGGCTGCTCTGTTCTTCTTATTTGGTTTCTAGCTTGGGTTGCATTTAGGACTCAGCCACAGAAGCACAGCAGTTTTGAGCTGGATGGGGCAGACTCTGGAGAAGTCCAGCTTGACTGTGGTCAACGCCCAGCAGGATGCAGAGGTGAGCTGGAATCTGTTGGGAGGCACAGACAAGGTTCTCCATGCTATAAGGGGACAACAGTGGACACCCAGAACATTTAATCCTCAAAGCAGCAGCCCCTGAGAGACATCTGCTGAGAACGTCCCACAGAAGACGAAGTAAAGCCCAGGCAGAGAATCTGGACACGGAAGAATGGACAAGGGGGACCTGCACCCTCGACTGCACGCCCAGCACCTCCCCCAAGTCTCCCCTGTCTTGCGGAAAGGCACCCCAAACGCCCAGCTGCTAGAACCAAAAATCTGGTATGCCCCACTTTCCTTCATCTTCCATATCCAATCTGTCAGCAAGTCCTGTGAGTCCTATGTCTGAAATACACTGATTTGACTCATGGTGCTCACTCAGTCCTGTCCGATTCTTTGCGACCCCATGGACTGTAGCCCACTAGGCTCCTCTGTCCATGGGATTTCCAGGCAAGAATACTGGAGTGGGTTGCCATTTCCTCCTCGGGGGGTCTTCCTGACTCAGGGATCGAACCTGCGTCTCCTGCGTCTCCTGCATCTCCTACACTGGCAGGCGGATTCCTTAGTACTGAGCCATCTAGGAAGTCCCCAGTTGGACTACTCTTCACCATTTCCACCCCCACAGCAGGGCAGCTCATCTTCCCTCTGTGGACTAGTGCAGTAGTGTGCCCCTGCATTCCCTGCTTCTGAAGCTGATCACCTTAGATTGGGAATTGAACCAACGTGCTGGAACTCGAACCCAGCCAACACCCACAGTCTACCAACTGAGACCCCAGTCCTGGTTTCAGGAGCTAATAAATCTCAGGTTCTTAATGTCTCATCCTAGAAAGAATTCAGAAAGAGACAGAAGTGATAGCTAAGACGTGGATGTATTCAGAGAGAACACACTCCATAGAGAGAGTGTAGGCCATTGCAGAGGGCTGCTGCTGCTAAGTCACCTCAGTCATGTCCGACTCTGTGTGACCCCATAGACGGCAGCCCACCAGGCTCCCCCATCCCTGGGATTCTCCAGGCAAGAACACTGGAGTGGGTTGCCATTTCCTTCTCCAATGCATGAAAGAGAAAAGTGAAAGTGAAGCCGCTCAGTCTGTCCGACTGTCAGCGACCCCATGGACTGCAGCCCGCCAGGCTACTCCGTCCATTGGATTTTCCAGGCAAGAGTACTGGGGTGGGGTGCCATTGCCTTCCCTGCAGAGGGCTAGTACTTGTGAAATGTGGCGTGGTTCGTTTTTATGGGCAGGTAATTTCATAGGGTAATGAGTGGGAAGATTTTTCTAACTATTTTGGGAAAGGGCTGGAAATTTCCAGGAACTGGGCCACCACCCACTNTATTCTTTGGAACTCTGCATTCAGATGCTTATATCTTTCCTTTTCTCCTTTGCTTTTCACCTCTCTTCTTTTCAGTGCTATTTGTAAGGCTTCTCCAGACAGCCATTTTGCTTTTTTGCATTTCTTTTCCATGGGGATGGTCTTGATCCCTGTCTCCTGTACAATGTCACGAACCTCATTCCATAGTTCATCAGGAACTCTATCTATCAGATCAAGGCCCTTAAATCTATTTCTCACTTCCACTGTATAATCATAAGGGATTTGATTTTGGTGATACCCTGTCTCTTATACACATCTAGATGTGTATAAGAGACAGTATATGTAGAGTGCATCATGGGAAATGCCAGGCTAGATGAAGCACAAGCTGGGATCAAGATTGCCAGGAGAAATATCAATAACCTTAGATATGCAGATGACACCATCCTTATGGCAGAAAGCTGGATTTAGAAAAGGCAGAGGAACTAGAGATCAAACTGCAACATCCGTCAATCATAGAAAAACCAAGAGAATTCCAGAAAAACATCTACTTCTGCTTTACTGACTATGCCAAAGCCTTTGACTGTGTGGATCACAACAGACTATGGAAAATTCTTCAAGAGATGGGAATACCAGACAATTTTACCTGCCTTCTGAGAATCCTGTATGCAGGTCAAGAAGCAACAGTTAGAACTGGACATGGAACAACAGACTGGTTCCAAATAGGAAAAGGAGCATGTCAAGGCTGTATATTGTCACCCTGTTTATTTAACTTCTATGCAGAGTACATCATGAGAAACGCTGGGCTGGATGAAGCATAAGCTGGAATCAAGATTGCCAGGAGAAAGATCAATAACCTCAGATATGCAGATGACACTACCCTTATGGCAGAAAGCGAAGAGGAACTAAAGAGTCTCTTGATGAAAGTGAAAGAGGAGAGTGAAAAAGCTGGCTTAAAACTCAACATCCAAAAAATGAAGATCATGCCATCTGGTCCCATCACTTCGTGGCAAATAGGTGGGGAAACAATGGAAACAGTGAGAAACTGTTCTCTGGGCTCCAAGGTCACTGCAGATGGTGACCACATCCATGAAATTAAAAGACACTTGCTCCTTGGAAGAAAAGCTATGACAGTGTATTAAAAAGCAGAGACATTTTAATACAATAAAAAACCTAGACAGTGTATTAAAAAGCAGAGACGTTACTTTGCCAACAAAGCTATGGTTTTTCCAGTGGTCATGTATGGATGTGAGAGTTGGGACCATAAAGAAGGCTGAGTGCTGAAGAACTGATGCTTTTGAACTGTGGTGCTGGAGGAGACTCTTGAGAGTCCCTTGGACTGCAAGGAGATCCAACCAGTCAATCCTAAAGGAGATCAATCCTGAATATTCACTGAAGGACTGATGCTAACGCTGAAGCTCCAATACTTTGGCCACCTAATGCGAAGAGCTGATTCATTAGAAAAGACCCTGATGCTGGGAAAGATTCAACACAGGAGGAGAAGGGGACGACAGAGGGTGAGATGGTTGGATGGCATCTGAGTTTGAGCAAGCTCTGGGAGCTGGTGACAGACAAAGGATCCTGGCGTGCTGCAGTCCATGGGGTCACAGAATCGGACATGACTGAGCCACCGATCAACCACAAATGTGAGATAATATACGAGTTAATACTCACTTCAAAACTGTCTGAGTAGCTGGAGGCTGAATGGGTGTATCAATAAAGAATTACCCAAGGGACTTCCCTGGTGGTCCAGTGGGTTAAGACTCCGAGCTCTCACTGCTGAGGCCAAAGTTCAGTCCCTGCTTGGGGAACTAGGATCCTACAAGCCGTCGTTGTTCAGTCGCTCAGTCGTGTCTGACTCTTTGTTACCCCAGGGACTGTAGCACGCCAGGCTTCCCTGTCCTTTACCATCTCCCAGAGCTTGCTCAAACACATGTCCTTTGAATCAGTGATGCCATCCAAGCCATGCAGAGCAGTAAAAAAAAAAAAAGAAGAAGAATGTACAAGAGAAGGACTAAAAGATTGGTGGTTTTGAAACAGGAAGGAAGGGGACAGGGCACAATTTTTGAGAGAATGATATAGCCCAAGGATACAACATAAACCAATTATAATCAAATGGGTGCAAGATAACAGACAAGTCAACTTCACTAGACCTTAATCCTCAATCAACAAGCTAAATGACACACCCAGAGGCACCATGACAGTTCCAAGGCACCATCAAAAAGACCAAAAAGTGGGTGGTAGCCCAGTTCCTGGAAATCTCCACCCCTTCCCCAAAATAGTTGGAAGAATCCTCCCACTCATTAGCCTGTGAAATCACCCATAAAAGCTAACCACACCAGATACTGAGGCCACCAGACCTGCCCCCTGTGTTGGCCCACACTCTTGTCTCTGGGGTCTGTTTCTCTCTAGACGAGTCCACTTCTAACCTATCACTTTGTTTCTCATTGAATTCTTTCTGCAGTGAGACATCAAGAACCTGGGCCTCATTAGGTCCTGAAACCAGGTACTATGGGTTTTGGCTGGGTTTGAGTCCAAGTCATGTGGGTTAGATCCCAAACTGGGTTTTGGCTAGGTTCAAGTCCCAGCCATGTGGGTTCAAGTCCCAATCTAAGATAAAGAGCTTCAGTTTCTGATGGGCAATACAACGTGGAGTTCAGAGGAATATGTCCATTTGTATGGGGATTTGCTGTTAATGTGTAGCTTTTGATGAGTGTGCTTTATGAATACAACACCATACACATTTCATTAAAAAAATACTATATTTAGGTATCTATTAATAAAGTTTGGACTACAAGAAGATCATACCAGTCAATGCTAAAGGAAATCAACCCTAAATATTCATTGGAAGGATGGATGCTGAAGTTGCAGCTCCAATATTTTGGCCACCTGATGTGAAGAGCTGACTCACTGGAAAAGACACTGATGCTGGGCAAGATTGAAGGCAGGAGGAGGGGGCGGCAGAGGAGGAGATGATTGGATGGCATCAATCGCTCGATGGACATGAATTGAGCAAACACTGGAAGATAGTGAAGGAGCCTGCGGTTCATGGGGTCACAAAGAGCTGGACATAATTTAGTGACTGAACAACTTCCCTGGAGTTTCAGTGGTTAGGACTCAGCGCGTTCACTGCCAAGAGCCTAGTTTGATCCATGGTTGGGGAACTAAGATCCCGAAAGCCCATGTTAATATTTATGATTTTTTGTTCAACTAAAAGAAAAGCACAGCAGATGCAGGGCTTCCCCTGACTCGCAGGCAGCACTCCCCGCCTCCACCGGAAGTCAGGCAGGCCCGAGCCCACTCAGACTGGCTGCTTGGCCCCCTCGGCCTCTTCTCCCCCGGCCCTCCCAGCCTCTGTCCCAGTTAGCTCCTGTGCCTGGATCACAGGCTTTAAGGTGGTTTCAAAGCTCAGAACTGTGCAGGTTCCCAGTGGAAGGGCTGCCTGGTTGAAGTAGGTCCAGGAAGTCGCCTCCCTCCCCGTTGGCCCCACTTGGCTCTCCTGCAAATCCGGGAGAGCATCCCTCATCCGCATCTCGAGGTGGTTGTTCCCTTCCAAAAATAGCTCCTGTTTGTTTTACAGCTTTAGGGCTGATAAGATTCCAGCCTCATTTAAGGCGAAGGAGTTTTTTTGTCCCTGAGGTCGACCTAAAACCTGCCCTGAGGACAGAGCCACACTTGTGACTCAGGTCCTGCTAGAATTCCTCCAAGGGCTTGGGTGGCATGTGGGATCGGAGCCTCATAAAACCAACCAGCAACTAGGCTCAAGGGAGGGGCCCGGCCAGCTTCAACCATACACCCAGTCATGTGCAGCAGGTAACTGATCGGCTGAGTTTAAAGCATAAGTGACCAACTGGTTGGTTGGTTCTCCCCCTTCCCCGATGCTGAGGGCCCAGTGCAAAGCCTGGGAAACTCGCCGTCTGCTAACAATGGAAGGAGGAGAGAGAAACAGCAGGCACCCAAGGCGGCACAGAACTGCACCCTGTGACCCTGGGGGAGGGGAGTACTGGGGAGGCGAGGGCTGCCCCACGCGGACAGTTAGTGTCTCCATCAGTCCCGGCCGCTTTGACAGTCCCGTAGGCCGGTGGCTTGTAGACAACAGATACTCGTTTCCCACAGTTCTGGAAGCCGGAAGTCTGAGATCAGGGTGCTGGCGTGGTCGGGTTCTGAGAGCTCTCTTCTAAGCTGTAGATAGATGCCTGTTTCCTCTCTGTCCTCGCAGGGCAGAAGGTGAGGAAGGGGCAGAGGGGCTCCCTGGGGTCCATTAGGACACTAATCCCATTCGGGAGGGCTCCACCCTCCTCACCTAATCACCTCCCCGAAGTCTTAACACCAGCGTGTTGTTCAGTCCCTCAGTCATGTCTGAGTCTTTGCGACCCCATGGACTGCAGCACGCCAGGCTTCCCTGTCCTTCACCATCTCTTAGAGCTTGCTGAAACTCCATGATGCCCTTCAACCATCTTGTCCTCCGTCGTCCCCTTCTCCTCCTGCCCTCAGGCTTCCCCAGTACATTGGAGACTGGATTTCAGCACATGGATTTTGTTCAGGGAAATAGTTATTCCTTAGCAGGTTCCCTGCAGTGGTGGCATTTTAAACGGACAGGGCTTGATACAGGGAATCAGTTTACAAAATCACTTGATGGACCGAAAGCAATGGACCAGAAATCCACAACTGGGGGACCCACCANTCCTTAGCAGGTTCCCTGCAGTGGTGGCATTTTAAACGGACAGGGCTTGATACAGGGAATCAGTTTACAAAATCACTTGATGGACCGAAAGCAATGGACCAGAAATCCACAACTGGGGGACCCACCACCAAGGGCCCAGACCAGGAAGGTGGGGAATTGGGAGGCCACCACCAGCACTGTTCAAGGGTATGCATCGGGGAGGTGACCCAGCAGGGAGGTGACCCAGGGGTCAGGCAGCAGGGTGACTGCTGCCTCTAGCACCAAGGAAACGGAGACAAGGACCCAGACTCGCTGACCACCACCAAGGGCCCAGACCAGGAAGGTGGGGAATTGGGAGGCCACCACCAGCACTGTTCAAGGGTATGCATCGGGGAGGTGACCCAGCAGGGAGGTGACCCAGGGGTCAGGCAGCAGGGTGACTGCTGCCTCTAGCACCAAGGAAACGGAGACAAGGACCCAGACTCGCTGGTGTCTCTGTGATCTTGGTGCCAGAAAACCAAATCTGGAAGCCTTCCACTGAGGGGGGAGGGGTGGGAGGGTGGTGATGGAGGGGACACGGGGCAGGGAGTGCTTGATATGGGAAGCAGACTGGACCTGATCTCCGTCCGGAACCTGTCTTTCCAACTCCCAAAGCAAAACGGCCCTCAGCGTCATGGAGGGGGTAGACGAACGAACGAAAGAGCGAGCCAACTAGCCACCTAACTGCACTGCTCCCTCCTACTTTAAACTCAGCGTGTCATCCACACACTCCATGTGTGCCTGCACACACCAAAGCTGACACTTCCGCCTTCCAAACTTGAGTGTCGATTCTCACTCAGAAGCCCAGCCCCCAGGGAGTCTGGGAAGCAAGAAAGCAGGCTCCCAGTCTATCCTCCCTTCCGGCACCGAGGCTGGAGGGAGGAGAAGGGCTCCCCAAAGACCCGCTGCTGCTGCTCTAGGGCCTGGGTGGGGAGGGAAAAGACCTGTGGGGGCAGCAGGAGGTGGGGGCGAGGGGGCCAGAGTTCAGCTCCTGCAGAGCTTGGAGCTTCTGGGTCCCTTTCCCAGGCCTGTGTCTCCCGGGGCGGCGGGGAGCTTTCCTGTGGACCATTGATCCAGGGGAGAGAATTCAATTAAAGCCCATTGGCTGAAAAAATTACTTGGGCTGGAATTTTTCTAGCGGGAAGAAAAGCTCCAAGCCATAACTCATCTCCCGCTCTATTAATAACACACAAAGCCACAGCCGATAAATAGAGCAAGTGTGAAGTGTATGCATTATGCTGAGAAGTGGGGAAACGAGTGAAGCAGGGGAGGGCGGGGGGACAACATATGGGGACAGGAAAAGGGAAGAGGGCAAACGAGGAGAGGAAAGCGGGGGCGGGGGGGGGAGAAGCCAGGGAGACAGAGGCAGAGAGGAAGGGACCGAGGATGGAGAGCTGGTGCAGTCGGAGTGGCGGGCGATGGGGCCTAGCCCTGCTCGGGCAGCGAGCGGCCGGAGTGCGAAAGGGAGGGCTGGGTTCATTCTTCCATAAATAAGAACTCTATTTCCTTTGCAGTGGATATAAGAGATAGGCCAAGCTTCTGGAAGCAGGCTCCCACTCAGCCCCGAGCAGCTGATGTAACCCATATCCGGGGGGAAGAGCCTCAAAGCACTGGCTTCTCACCCTGCTTCCCGGTGCCCCGGATGTGTGTTGCCTCTTAGCTTCCCACTTGCTCAGAGTTCAGTAGATAAGTTTGTTTCCAATTCTTTAGGCTCTCCCTTGCCTCGCCTAAGGTAACCATCACTAATGTGTACCCCCTGTTCCTCTTCATGCTCACGTAACAGACAGATTGTCTCTGTCCATGTGGTAGGGGGGATGGGACGGAGCAGGAGGGAGGGAGGAAGGGAGCATTCCACAGATACACGCCGCCCAACCCCGAGCCTGTGGCTGCACTTAAGGTAAATAGCATGCTGATCGGAGTGGAGGGGTTCCCTCCTGCTGGAATGCTGGCACTGGCCTTTGAGGGGAGGTTGAAGGGTCCAGGGTGCAGAGATGGAGCTTGGGGAGGGGCAGGGCACCTCTGACATGACTGCAGAGCTTCTTGGAGCAGAGGTGTGGGGCTGAGGGGAGGCTTGTGTGTAGAGGAGGTCAGGGCCGGGGGTGACTTGGGTCGGCCTGATGATCAGAGCTCACGGAGGACGGCCATTAACCAGGACGAGCGCTGAAAAAGCCCTTTCTACTGCCTGAATGCCTCAAGTAGTTGGACAAAATCGGTTCTAGGGTCTCTGGACTCAAATTCTTTTTTTGTTTGTTTTGGTTGCTCCACGAAGCTTGCAGGATCTTAGATGCCTGAGGACCAGGGACCGAAGCCTGGAACTCTAATCAGTAGCCACCAGGGAAGTCCTCTCTAGACTCAAATTCTGCAACTCCCACCAAGTGAGTGAATTCTAACACCGCCTGAAATGAGAGGGTCCCCGGACAGCATCTGGTACCTGCTGGGCCTGTCCTCCCCTGACCCCCTGGTGCTTAACAGGGTGGGTGACTGCCACGTGGGGGCATTTGATCTAGTGACCTCAAACTGAAAGTCGCTCAGTCCTGTCTGACTCTCTGGGACCCGCCCTGGACTACGCAGTCCATGAAGTTCTCCAGGCCAGAATACTGCAGTGGGCAGCCATTCCCTTCTCCAGGGGACCTTCCCAACCCAGGGATCGAACCCAGGTCTCCTGCACTGCAGGCAGATTCTTTACCAGTTGAGCCACCGGGGAAGTCCAAGAATATGAAGTGGGCAGCCTATCCCTTCTCCAGGGGTCCAGACCCAGGAAATGAACCGGGGTCTCCTCTTTACTGCTGAGCTACCAGGGAAGCCCAAGACACACCCTGAGGAGTGGTTCCGCTGGGAATTGAACCCAGGGCCTCCTAGTGACCTGGACTCGCTGTTTTCTCGTCTCTGTGTAGTCTGCTGGGGAACTGATGACCCCACTGCACCTGGTGAACAGCCCGAGCAACACCCAGGGGTGTGGGGACTGCGAGTGATTCTCCAGGGACAGTCTGGGGGGGCGAGGGGCTAGCATGCACTAGGGGAGCATTTGCAGGTGGTGAGAAGTCAAAGGACCTACTCTTCAACCACGACGGAAGGAGGTCGTAGGTAGAATGCTTGAAAACGGTTAGCCACGTCACTATTCTTAGGTTTTTAAATGAGGAGAAAGCTCCCAGCCATCACTTTTCCTCCTGATAGGGAAAAGTTACGGCTGGCTAAACTATTCAAAAGATCTGATACCAAGTGAAGAATTCAAGCACAAATTCAAAATAGATGATTTGGCTCTCATAAGCTTGTCTTCATCTGCTATTAAAAAAGGAAAAACAAAACATGCTTATAAAATACGTGTTTATTTGAACACCCATGTTCACAGCAGCATTATTCACAACACCTAAAATGTGGAAGAAACTCAATTCTCCACTGAGGGAATGAATGGATCAGTAAAATGTGACGTGTGTGTGTGTGTAGTGACCCTGGGGGAGGGGAGTACTGGGGAGGCGAGGGCTGCCCCACGCGGACAGTTAGTGTCTCCATCAGTCCCGGCCGCTTTGACAGTCCCGTAGGCCGGTGGCTTGTAGACAACAGATACTCGTTTCCCACAGTTCTGGAAGCCGGAAGTCTGAGATCAGGGTGCTGGCGTGGTCGGGTTCTGAGAGCTCTCTTCTAAGCTGCAGATAGATGCCTGTTTCCTCTCTGTCCTCGCAGGGCAGAAGGTGAGGAAGGGGCAGAGGGGCTCCCTGGGGTCCATTAGGACACTAATCCCATTCGGGAGGGCTCCACCCTCCTCACCTAATCACCTCCCCGAAGTCTTAACACCAGCGTGTTGTTCAGTCCCTCAGTCATGTCTGAGTCTTTGCGACCCCATGGACTGCAGCACGCCAGGCTTCCCTGTCCTTCACCATCTCTTAGAGCTTGCTGAAACTCCATGATGCCCTTCAACCATCTTGTCCTCCGTCGTCCCCTTCTCCTCCTGCCCTCAGGCTTCCCCAGTACATTGGAGACTGGATTTCAGCACATGGATTTTGTTCAGGGAAATAGTTATTCCTTAGCAGGTTCCCTGCAGTGGTGGCATTTTAAACGGACAGGGCTTGATACAGGGAATCAGTTTACAAAATCACTTGATGGACCGAAAGCAATGGACCAGAAATCCACGACTGGGGGACCCACCAACACGGGCCCAGACCAGGAAGGTGGGGAATTGGGAGGCCACCACCAGCACAGTTCAAGGGTATGCATCAGAGAGGTGACCCAGCAGGGAGGTGACCCAGGGGGTCAGGCAGCAGGGTGACTGCTGCCTCCAGCACCAAGGAAACGGAGACAAGGACCCAGACTCGCTAGTGTCTCTGTGATCTTGGTGCCAGAAAACCAAATCTGGAAGCCTTCCACTGAGGGGGGAGGGGTGGGAGGGTGGTGATGGAGGGGACACGGGGCAGGTAGTGCTTGATATGGGAAGCAGACTGGACCTGATCTCCGTCCGGAACCTGTCTTTCCAACTCCCAAAGCAAAACGGCCCTCAGCGTCATGGAGGGGGTAGATGAACGAATGAAAGAGCGAGCCAACTAGCCACCTAACTGCACTGCCCCCTCCTACTTTAAACTCAGCGTGTCATCCACACACTGCATGTGTGCCTGCACACACCAAAGCTGACACTTCCGCCTTCCAAACTTGAGCGTCGGTTCTCACTCAGAAGCCCAGCCCCCAGGGAGTCTGGGAAGCAAGAAAGCAGGCTCCCAGTCTATCCTCCCTTCCGGCACCGAGGCTGGAGGGAGGAGAAGGGCTCCCCAAAGACCGCTGCTGCTGCTCTAGGGCCTGGGTGGGGAGGGAAAAGACCTGTGGGGGCAGCAGGAGGTGGGGGCGAGGGGGCCAGAGTTCAGCTCCTGCAGAGCTTGGAGCTTCTGGGTCCCTTTCCCAGGCCTGTGTCTCCCGGGGCGGCGGGGAGCTTTCCTGTGGACCATTGATCCAGGGGAGAGAATTCAATTAAAGCCCATTGGCTGAAAAAATTACTTGGGCTGGAATTTTTCTAGCGGGAAGAAAAGCTCCAAGCCATAACTCATCTCCCGCTCTATTAATAACACACAAAGCCACAGCCGATAAATAGAGCAAGTGTGAAGTGTATGCATTATGCTGAGAAGTGGGGAAACGAGTGAAGCAGGGGAGGGCGGGGGGACAACATATGGGGACAGGAAAAGGGAAGAGGGCAAACGAGGAGAGGAAAGCGGGGGCGGGGGGGGGAGAAGCCAGGGAGACAGAGGCAGAGAGGAAGGGACCGAGGATGGAGAGCTGGTGCAGTCGGAGCGGCGGGCGATGGGGCCTAGCCCTGCTCGGGCAGCGAGCGGCCGGAGTGCGAAAGGGAGGGCTGGGTTCATTCTTCCATAAATAAGAACTCTATTTCCTTTGCAGTGGATATAAGAGATAGGCCAAGCTTCTGGAAGCAGGCTCCCACTCAGCCCCGAGCAGCTGATGTAACCCATATCCGGGGGGAAGAGCCTCGAAGCACTGGCTTCTCACCCTGCTTCCCGGTGCCCCGGATGTGTGTTGCCTCTTAGCTTCCCACTTGCTCAGAGTTCAGTAGATAAGTTTGTTTCCAGTTCTTTAGGCTCTCCCTTGCCTCGCCTGAGGTAACCATCACTAATGTGTACCCCCTGTTCCTCTTCATGCTCACGTAACAGACAGATTGTCTCTGTCCATGTGGTAGGGGGGATGGGACGGAGCAGGAGGGAGGGAGGAAGGGAGCATTCCACAGATACACGCCGCCCAACCCCGAGCCTGTGGCTGCACTTAAGGTAAATAGCATGCTGATCGGAGTGGAGGGGTTCCCTCCTGCTGGAATGCTGGCACTGGCCTTTGAGGGGAGGTTGAAGGGTCCAGGGTGCAGAGATGGAGCTTGGGGAGGGGCAGGGCACCTCTGACATGACTGCAGAGCTTCTTGGAGCAGAGGTGTGGGGCTGAGGGGAGGCTTGTGTGTAGAGGAGGTCAGGGCCGGGGGTGACTTGGGTCGGCCTGATGATCAGATCTCACGGAGGACGGCCATTAACCAGGACGAGCGCTGAAAAAGCCCTTTCTACTGCCTGAATGCCTCAAGTAGTTGGACAAAATCGGTTCTAGGGTCTCTGGACTCAAATTCTTTTTTTGTTTGTTTTGGTTGCTCCACGAAGCTTGCAGGATCTTAGATGCCTGAGGACCAGGGACCGAAGCCTGGAACTCTAATCAGTAGCCACCAGGGAAGTCCTCTCTAGACTCAAATTCTGCAACTCCCACCAAGTGAGTGAATTCTAACACCGCCTGAAATGAGAGGGTCCCCGGACAGCATCTGGTACCTGCTGGGCCTGTCCTCCCCTGACCCCCTGGTGCTTAACAGGGTGGGTGACTGCCACGTGGGGGCATTTGATCTAGTGACCTCAAACTGAAAGTCGCTCAGTCCTGTCTGACTCTCTGGGACCCGCCCTGGACTACGCAGTCCATGAAGTTCTCCAGGCCAGAATACTGCAGTGGGCAGCCATTCCCTTCTCCAGGGGACCTTCCCAACCCAGGGATCGAACCCAGGTCTCCTGCACTGCAGGCAGATTCTTTACCAGTTGAGCCACCGGGGAAGTCCAAGAATATGAAGTGGGCAGCCTATCCCTTCTCCAGGGGTCCAGACCCAGGAAATGAACCGGGGTCTCCTCTTTACTGCTGAGCTACCAGGGAAGCCCAAGACACACCCTGAGGAGTGGTTCTGCTGGGAATTGAACCCAGGGCCTCCTAGTGACCTGGACTCGCTGTTTTCTCGTCTCTGTGTAGTCTGCTGGGGAACTGATGACCCCACTGCACCTGGTGAACAGCCCGAGCAACACCCAGGGGTGTGGGGACTGCGAGTGATTCTCCAGGGACAGTCTAGGGGGGCGAGGGGCTAGCATGCACTAGGGGAGCATTTGCAGGTGGTGAGAAGTCAAAGGACCTACTCTTCAACCACGACGGAAGGAGGTCGTAGGTAGAATGCTTGAAAACGGTTAGCCACGTCACTATTCTTAGGTTTTTAAATGAGGAGAAAGCTCCCAGCCATCACTTTTCCTCCTGATAGGGAAAAGTTACGGCTGGCTAAACTATTCAAAAGATCTGATACCAAGTGAAGAATTCAAGCACAAATTCAAAATAGATGATTTGGCTCTCATAAGCTTGTCTTCATCTGCTATTAAAAAAGGAAAAACAAAACATGCTTATAAAATACGTGTTTATTTGAACACCCATGTTCACAGCAGCATTATTCACAACACCTAAAATGTGGAAGAAACTCAATTCTCCACTGAGGGAATGAATGGATCAGTAAAATGTGACGTGTGTGTGTGTGTGTATGTATGTATACAATGGACCATTATTCAGCCTTAGAGAGGAAGGGAATTCTGACATGCATTATGACGTGGATGGATACTGGGGACATTCTGTGAAGTGAAATAAGCCAGACATAGAGGACAAGCACTGCTCGCTTCTCTTACACAAATGGCGTTATCTGGACAGGCGAGTCCACAGAGACAGGAAGGGAATGGTGGGCGTCAGGGGCGGGCTGTGGGGAGTCGAGTCGGGGGTCACTGTTCAACAGGAGGAGGAGGAGGGCTTCGGTTCGGCAAGATGAGAGCCTGGGGGAAGGACACTGGTGATGGACGCGCGGCAACACAGTGGACCGCACACACAAACACGGTGAAGGCGGTGAATTTCGTGCCTTTTTACCACAATAAAAAACAATCTGAAAGTAAAAATACATATGTGATGACTGCACAAAAAGAAAAAAAACACAATAAAAACGGGCCCAAATCCTCCTTCCCAGAAGCAAACAATAGTTTTGACATGTTTACTTTCCACTTTTTCTAAAAGTTTGGGCTACAGTATGTACATTAATGTGCTACATTTTTGATTATTATATCACAGCATTTTTCATATTAAAAGCACCTACAAAATTTAAAAAATCCATACATACAAAATCTGTGGTTTAATAATATTCCGTGGGCTCCATATGGATGGACCTTGAAATCGCTAAAAGAATAACACATATAGTAGGTTCTCATTTCTTATCTATTTTGGACATAGCATCAATATATCGATAGTGCATGTCTGTCAACCCCAATCTCCCAATTCCTCCCACCTCCCACTAGAGATAACACTTTAGACACCCAGAGAATAACACCTCCTTTGGTGCCGTTCCCCATTTCTTGCTCCCCAAGGGAGTGACTTACAGTCTCCTTGGCGGCAGCAGGTCATCAACAGGCCCCTGCAAGGTCCTCACACCCCAGGACCAGGGTTTATACAAGAAGTCCAGTGAGTGCTGTGGGTTCACGGCTCCACAGGGCCGCTTGACCACTGACTCTGCAATCCCCTTCACCTTTTCTTCAGTCATGAGATGAAGACACAGTCCCAGCCATCATGCCGGTTTTGGGGCAGGAAGGAAGAAGAGGGGCTGTCTCCTGGGGCTTTGCCTTTCTATTAGGGAAGAGGAGCCTCTCTAACGAACACACATTTCCCCAGACATTTCATCGGCCAGACCTGGGACACATTCTCCCTCTCCCCAATGCCTCAGACCCATCACAGGCTACAGGAAGTAAGACTGTTTAGCCGATCATAACTTAACCCTGGAGCTAAGGCCATTCCACCCCCTTATCCCAAGAGATCAGATTTCTGTTACCTGAAGGAAGATACTGGGGCTCTGGAAGGGCAGGGCACGGGGTCTGGGAGGAGGCTGGCTGCCAGCTGCCAGCAGAGCGGATGCCAGGGGAACCCGACATCTTCTGCTAAACAAATGCACACGGCACATTCGTGTGACATACAGCCACGTGTTCTAGTCCTCGAAGCTGCTTCTGGAAGGGATTTCCGATGTGCCACCCCAGTTTATGAGTCAGCTGCTAATATCGAGCTGGCGCAATAACGTGATGGATAACAGTCCAGACGCCTCCCGTCTCCATAAGCTCCTATGACAGACACAGCCGATCAGATGAAGACTTAGCTATTACTTTTGGTCCATAATAGGTAAGTGACTACATTTGGATCCTAAAAAACACACAGTTTGAACAGGGGATGGGGAAAGGTGACTTAAGAGATGCACACACGTGCAAGCAAGCAGGGGCTGGCTGGCAGCTCTGAACACGGACAGGGAGGAGTCCTGGTAACCCTTGACACCGAGGTCACAGCTGAACGTGGCAGCGCCCACTTTGGGTGGAGCCAGAAGTGGTCCGGCTTGAATCTCCCATCCAGTAGCCTCTGCATCTAGAATTCAGTGGCTTGGAGGGGGAAGAGGAAAGGATGAGCAGCACCGCATCCAGGGGAAGCTACTACTTAACGGTTGAAGGAGAGGTGCGAGCAGATCCATAAAACACCTCTGTCTGCCTGTAACGAATGCAGCACTGTCACCTGCTGACCACTGAGTTAATACACGAATCAATAAGGCATTTACTTCGACAGGAAATGGTCTATGTGGATTCTTTGTTGTGGCAGTTGTACCAGGGCTCTGCTTGGAGAGGGCTGGAGGAAAGACTGTATGAGCTTCCACCCGGCAGGTCAAAATAAGGCTATTTTTCCAAAGCACAGTCTCCTTAAAGGGTTTCATGTTTGAATATGCTTTTGAGAAATAACTAGAAATATACACTTTCGGGTATTGGGTTGGCGAAAAAGTTTGTTCCGGTTTTCTGTAAGATGTTACAGAAAAACCTGGACAATTGTTTTTGCTGAATCAACAGTTTGGGACAAGCTATATATAGTCTGTACTTTTTTCACATGATAAAATAATGATTTTTCACTGTTTGAACTTCCAAGAACATCTAATTTCCAGACACTGTTTTTACTTGCTTAGTTTAGTTCAGTCGCTCAGTGGTGTCTGACTCTTTGCGACCCCATGAATCGCAGCGCGCCAGGCCTCCCTGTCCATCGCCAACTCCTGGAGTTTTACTTGCTTGCATGTATGGAAATTCATAGTACTCAAAAAATCTCAAGGACAAGTAAGCTAACAAAGGTCTGTATAGTCAAAGCTGTGGTTTTTCCAGGAGTCATGTATGGATGTGTGAGCTGGACCAGAAAGAAGGCTGAGAGCCACAAGACTGATGCTTTCAAACTGGTGCTGGAGAAGACTCTTGAGAGTCCCTTGGACTGCAAGGAGATCCAGCCAGTCAATCCTAAAGGAAATTAAGCCAGAATATTCATTGGAAGGACTGATGCTGAAGCTCCAACACTTTGGCCACCTGATGCAAAGAGCTGAGTCACTGGAAAGGACCCTGATGCTCGGAAAGGCTGAAGGCAAGAGAAGAGGGGGGACAGAGGATGAAATGGTTGGCTGGCATTATTGACTCAATGGACACGAATCTGAGCAAAATCCAGGAGATAGTGAAGGGCAGGGAAGCCTGGCGTGCTGCAGTCCACGGGGTGGCAAAGAGTCAGACGCAACTGAGCGATTGAACAATGAAATAAGCTAAATTCAGAGCTCCCTGAGAGTTTGATTATGTGAAGACTGCCACACTGCTTAGCCTGTGAAGCAGCATTTTCCTGTCCCCCCCATCTCCCATCCGAGTAAACCACTGTTTATCTAACACTTAGGATGTTCCAGGCTCTGAGCACTCAGATGCATGAACGGCCACAAAAAAGCAGAAGAAACATCCTTGCCTTCCAGAACCTTCCAACTCAGGAACTGTCTACAAGGAAAGAAGACTGCCACACTGCTTAGCCTGTGAAGCAGCATTTTCCTGTCCCCCCCATCTCCCATCCGAGTAAACCACTGTTTATCTAACACTTAGGATGTTCCAGGCTCTGAGCACTCAGATGCATGAACGGCCACAAAAAAGCAGAAGAAACATCCTTGCCTTCCAGAACCTTCCAACTCAGGAACTGTCTACAAGGAATTAAAGTGAAAGCCAGCTAACTGAACAGCACAGCAGGTTGGGACTTTTACGTGCTCTGGGAAACAGAAGACCAGGGAGGGGGTTATTTGCAACTGGACGGCCTGGGAGGCCTTGAGGCAAGATTGGAACTGAGCAGAGAGGCTGGGAGATGTGAGGAAGGCACTTCTCAATGAAGTGAGCGTGAACAAAGGTGTAGAAAATGAAGGGGCATTTTCATCAACAAAGACACGTCTGTGAGGCTCTGTGGGGGAGGGGCTCGGGACGGAGCAGGAGGGAGAGAGAAAAGCAGTCATAGATGAGGGGATTTAGTTAGTGCCTATTACATGCCAGGGGGCTTCCCTGGTGGCTGAGATGGTAAAGAAACTGCCTGCAACTCAAAAGACCCGGGTTCAATCCCTGGGTTGCGAAGACCCCCTGGAGAAGGAAATGGCAGCCCACTCCAGGATTCTTGCCTGGAGAATCTCATGGACAGAGGAGCCTGGCAGGCTACAGTTCATAGCGTCACAAAGAGTCCAATACGACTAAGCAACTCACACACACACACACACACACACGGAGCACTGTACGTACTATTTCAAACATTCCAACAATCCTGAATAGTAATATTCTAGTCTTACAGATCAAGAAACTGGCCCAGGAGTTTCCTGGTAGCCTAGTGGTTAGGATTCTGGGCTTTCAATGCTAGGGCCAAAACCTGCTGGGCAAACTGAGCAACATGGCCCCCTCTCCCCTACCCCCCACCCTCTGAAAAAAGAAATTTAAAAACAAGAAAAAAAAGAAACGTTAACAGAGGAAAAAAGAAGACTGAAAAGTGGGGTATTATTCCACCATGAGGCTGCCAGACAAAATATAGGACACCTAGTTAAATCTGAATTTCGGGTAAACAAGGAAGACTTAAAAGAAACTGACCCAGAGAGTGAAAAAACTCACCTGAGATCACCGAGCCGATAAGTAGTGGAACCGATATTAAAATCTGGGTCTGTCTCATGGAAATTTCTTTTTTTTCTCCCCTATTATACCACATTTCCCTTTTAACCCAGCTAAGGAGCTAGGCCTTTTTAGAGAACTTTTTATTTCGTCCTGGAGGATAGCTGGTTAACAGTGTGGAGGCAGTTTCCAGGTGTACAGCAAGGCGATTCAGTTATACGGGGCATGCAACTATCGTGCGCTCCACAGGTGGTGGGGGTGGAGGACGATGCCGCGGTTGCGGGGCGGGCAGTGTTGGGCGTTTCTGCTCGGATGGGGCCAACAGCCCGTCCTGCATTGGGCTGGCCCTGGTCCACTCTGAGGCTGGAGGCAGAAGAGAAACTGTCCCTGCCCTCAGAGAAGGCGCAGCTTGGTGGACAAGCAGGAAGGTTAACAGGTCACTTTCATGGTGAGGAGGATGGTAGCAATTTGGGCGAAATGCCACAGAAATGTCCTTCCAAGGAAGGCTTCTTCGAGATGTCACCTGAGCTGCTTTGGAAGAGGAGGAACGTCGAAGGCAGTGAGAAAGAGTCTCCCATGCAGAGAATGGCCAGCCTGAAAACAAAGGTCTGAACCACTGGAGCTGGGGGAGGCGGGAGGGGTGGAAAAACTGAGGCTGCACGTTTGAAACGCCCAATGGAGGAGCGGCTCCAAACCTGAGTTTCGACTGGAATGATGTGGTTCCAGCTGCAGGTTAGGAAATCTCCGGAGAGCCTCGGGAAAGGAGGGCTGGAGCAGGCAGCGCGGCTGGCTGCGAAGGTTTCGGGGAGACGGCGGGACGCAGCAGGGAGAGAGCGGCTAGCGTGAGGAAGGCTTAGCAGGACCTGATGGCTGATGGTGGGGTTACGGAGCCAGGGCAGTCGAAGATGCTTTCCAGGTTTCGGCCCCGGGCAAGCGGGTGTGACCGGTGAGCGGGCCGGCGCACGGATGGACCCGCGGGACTCCGGAGGACAGAGCATGTGGATCTGGAGCTCCGGGGAGAGCCACAGGCAGCTGAGAATCATTGGCTGCCGCGGCTGTCGAGGCCACGAGGATGGGCAGCTCAGGGGGAACACGGGGCAGCAGGCAGGAGGAGGGGATGGGCCAGAGGGGAAGCTAGAGGCCAGAAGGTGGACCAGGTGGATGAACAGGGTGGCAGAGCCGAGGAGGGGGTCTGGGAACCTCCTGAGCCCGAGGATGAGAGAGCGAGGTCAGAAAGGCCTCACCTGTGTGGGCTCCACTGCAGGTGATGATGCGGTACCTGCGGGGAGACGGTCAGAGAGGGGAAGCTAGAGGCCAGAAGGTGGACCAGGTGGATGAACAGGGTGGCAGAGCCGAGGAGGGGGTCTGGGAACCTCCTGAGCGCGAGGATGAGAGAGCGAGGTCAGAAAGGCCTCACCTGTGTGGGCTCCACTGCAGGTGATGATGCGGTACCTGCGGGGAGACGGTCAGTGCACACCTGCTCTCACGGCTTGGCTGGGACTGCAAGGAGACGCGCAGCGACTCCTGGGGGACATGGGTCAAGAGGGAGTCCTGTTTCTAAAGACAGGGAGAGACGTTGCCACGGGAGGAGAGCCCGGGGCGCAGGGCAGGTCCCCGGGATGGGGGGAGGGGGAGCGCAGGTGGAGACGGGAACATGGGCTCAGCCAGGAGCGGCCACGAGGGCACCCTGGGCATCTGAGCTAACAAACTCGGATCCCTCCAACTGCCTTGAAGCAGGGGACGCTGGCGCTGGGCCACTGTGGGGAGGCGAGGGAACAGAGAGGAGGAGACAGGCAGATTTCTTTTGAGCTTTGAGAAAAGTCATTTCGAGAATCTGCTGAGCAAAATGGTGGCGTGGGGGCCAGAGCAAGGTCCAGGGAAAAGAAGTGTCAAGTGGCATCGAACGCTCAGGCGATGCTGGGGACCACAAGTCATGGCAGAAACCTACACTCATGAGCGGTGTTGCCCCCGGAAGATCTGAGCATCTCAGAAGTACAGGGTTGGAAGTGAGTGGACCCAACAGGGACGTTTCATGGGCCGTAAGCAGTAAGGGAACCTGGAAGAAAAAGTCAAGGTGAAAAGCGCTCAGTTGTGTCTGACTCTTTGCGACCCCACGGACTGTAGCCCACCAGGCTCCTCAGCCCATGGAATTCTCCAGGGGATCTTCCTGACCCAGGGGTCGAACCAGCTCTTCTGCAGTGCAGGCTGATGCTTTACCATCTGAGCCACCAGGGTAGCCAAGGGAACCGGAAGATGCTGGTAACTGCTCGTGGGGTGCTGGGCTGGGATGGAAAAGAGGGATTAGAAAACAGAAGGTCTGAGGCTGAAACGAAGGGCTAACAGGGAAGAGGGGGCGAGAGTTGGAGACGAGGGGATGTTGGGAGTCTGAGATGCCAAGGGTGGTCCCGCTCTCGGGGATGACNGTGGGGTGCTGGGCTGGGATGGAAAAGAGGGATTAGAAAACAGAAGGTCTGAGGCTGAAACGAAGGGCTAACAGGGAAGAGGGGGCGAGAGTTGGAGACGAGGGGATGTTGGGAGTCTGAGATGCCAAGGGTGGTCCCGCTCTCGGGGATGACGCGGACCAGGATGTGGTGGCTGAAGAGGTGGGAGGGAAGGTGACTGGGGTTTCGGAGGCCAAGATATAAAGAGGCTGCCGTGACTGAGATGATGCAGGGTGGAGCGGCCTGGGTGAGAGAGAGAGAGGAGTTTAAGAGCCGAGTCTTCAATGAGCACGGGGCAGGGTGAGCAGAGACGGACATCATGGGGTGATGGCTTCAGCCTCAGAGCCAGCGCTGCCTTGGGTAGGACTTGGTCAGATGGTCACTAAGGAAAGAGGCAGGCGATCCTCAACTGCATTCTTGCCACAAGGGCGCCTCCGTTTACTCTCAACAGTGCAAGGACACACCCAGCCCATTCCTCGGGGAGTTAAGAGGAAGGGACGGTTTAGAACAGGCTGGTCCTTCCTCTGCGTGTCACCCCTTAAAGCTGTCTGTGAGCGCTACAGGAGTTCGATGGCAACTCCGTCCTGGCATGTGCAGGCAGGGGCCCTCCCGGGACAGCCATTTCCGAGTGGCAGCTGCTGACCCCACCATAGCTTGCTCGAACTCATGTCCACTGAGTCGGTAATACCATCCAACCATCTCATGCTCTTGTTGTCCCCTTCTCCTCCCGCCTTCAATCTTTCCCGGCATCAGGGTCTTTTCCAGTGAAGCGGCTCTTCCCATCAGGCGGCCAAAGTACTGGAGCTTCACTTTCAGCATCAGTCCTTCCAGTGAACACTCAGGGTTGACGCTGGGGCTGGTTTCAGGGCTCATGCTTAGGCCAGACCCCATGCTTACCTGCACACGTAAGAATTCATTTGCTAGCCAGACTTTTCTTAAAGACATCTGCCATTATCAGTGGTTAAGTTTTGAGTCTCTCTGGAGTGGATTACTGTCTGTTAAGAGTAGGATAAAGCAACTCTTTTTGTGTTTACAAAAGGTAAACCGAGGAGGGCTCGGGGACTGTGTGGTCACGGTGGGGTCAGGAGAAGGGGACGACAGAGGATAAGACGGCTGGATGGCATCACAGACTCAACGCACATGAGCTTAAGCAAAGACAGTGATGGACAGGGGAGCCTGGCGTGCTGCAGCCCACGGGGTCTCAGAGTCGGACACGACTGAGCGACTGAATAATAAGCAAAACCAGCCCAGAATCGGGGAGAGGAGTGGAAGAGGCGTGCTCACGTAGAATGGGTGGGTAGGACGGACGTGTGACAGTCCTGGGGAGCGTCAACACTTCGTGCAGCTCCCCTATCACCACAGCTGATCCCTGTTTGCACTGCTAAGCCTGATTCAGAGCCAGGGAAATGAAGAGTTAAAAGGCTACAAGGCCTCAGGCCTCCGGCATGACAAGGGCAGGGGCAGGCCCTCACCTGTCAGGGTGGCTCTCGCCAGGCCTCACTTCTGCCGGCCTCAGTGCCTTTGTAGCTGGTGTACCTTCCAGAGCCTGGAACTCCAAACCCATTTCCGCTATTGAGTTCAAGCAGAACTCTGAACAAGGACTGGCTCATGAAAAATGGCAAGAAAAAAAAAGTAGGACATGATGTCAGTAGCGAAGTACTGAGAAAAACCTCAGGCATCTCAATAGCAGTTTCAGGGGATTCATTTGGTAATTTGATGAATTTCCAAGGCAAAATTATAGCTCTTTTACACTGAGTGCTGTGAGCGCAAGCTAAGCTGCTTCACTTGTGTCTGACTCTTTGCGACCCCATGGACTGCAGCCCACCAGGCTTCTCTGTCCAACGGATTCTCCAGGCAAGAATACTGGAGTGGGTTGCCATTTCCTTCTCCAGGGGATCTTCCCAACCCAGGGACTGAACCTGGGTCTCCTGCATTGCATGCAGCGGCTTTAACCTCTGAGCCACCAGGGAAGCCCCAGAAAAAGTCTAAGACCTTATAAAACTCTAGAACATAAAATGTTGCATCAATGGTGTCAGCTTTATAGATGTGTGTAATTAGGATCGATCACCACTGTTTAAGCTCCAGATCTAATATATGCACTGATTTTGGGGGTAGGGAGGAGGGTCCCTTGAACCGGACCAGTTTCAAAGATTCCACAATCTAGAACACACTATAGGTTTGTTTGATGACTAAGAAAAACATGTACGTTACCTACGTTGTTGCTTTAGTCCCTAAGTCATGTCTGACTCTGCAACCCCATGGACTGTAGCCCACCAGGCTCCTCTGTCCATGGGATTTCCCAGGCATGAATACTGGAGTGGGTTGTCATTTCCTTCTCT